>CAUYRH010056621.1:0-22053 GCA_963574655.1 Perodicticus potto
TCCAATTCCTGGGCTCAAGCAAGTCTCCTGCCTCCGCCTCCCAAGTAGCTGGGACTACAGGCGCCTGCCACAACGCCTGGCCATTTTTTGGTTGCAGCCGTCATTGTTGTTTGGCGGGCCTGGGCTGGATTCGAACCCGCCTGCTCAGGTGCATGTGCTGGTGCCTTAGCCCGTTGAGCCACAGGTGCCAAACTCCAGCTATTTTTTTGCTGTAGTTGTCATTGTTGTTTGGCAGGCCCAGGCCAGGTTCAAAACCGCCAGCCTCAGTGTATATAGCTGGCGCCCTCACCGCTAAGCTACAGGCTCCAAGTCCACTTTCGCTCAGGCTGGTCTCAAACTCATGAGTTCAAGCAATCCACTTGCCTTGACCTCCTAGTGTACTAGGATTGCAGGCATGAGCCACCAAGCCTGGCCTTTTTTTTAGACAGCATCTTAACTCTGTCACTCTGGGTAGAGGGCCGTGGCATCATAACTCACAGCAACCTCAAACTCTTGGGCTTAAGTGATCCTCTTGCCTCAGCCTCCTAAGTTGCTGGGACTTTAGGCGCCCACCACAAAGCCCAACTATTTTTAGAGACGGGGTCTCACTCTTGCTCAGGCTAGTCTCAAACTCATCAGCTTAAGCAATCCATCTGCCTCAGCCTTCCAGAGTGCTAGGATTACAGATGTGAGCTACCACGCCAGCCTAGCCAAGCCTGGGTATTTTTAGAAACAGTCTCACACTCCTGAGCTCAAGCAAACCACCTGCCTCAGCCTCCCAAAGTGCAAGAAAAGCAATTGTATGGGAACATAAAGAACAATCTGAGATGGTTCAACAGTAACAAAGAAATAATTGAAGCTAGTCTAAGACCATACCACCCTGAACACACCTGGTCTCATGTGATTTCAACAGCTAAGCAGGGCTCAGAGCCGGTGGCTCAAGCAGCTAAGGCACCAGCCACATACACCTGAGCTGGTGGGTTCAAATCCAGCCCGGGCCCACCAAACAACAAAGACGGCGTTGGCGTTGTGGCGGGCACCTGTAGTCCCAGCTACTTGGAAGGCTGAGGCAGGAGAATTGCTTGAGCCCAGGAGTTGGAAGTTGCTGTGAGTTGTGATGCCACAGTACTCTACCCAGGTCAACTGCTTGAGGCTCTGTCTCAAAAAAACAAAACAACAACAACAGCAAAAAAAAAAAAAAAAAAAAAAAAACAGCTAAGCAGGATCAAGGCTGGTTAGTATTTGGATGGGAGAAATACTGAAGCAAAAGCAATGACCACTTATCAGGAATGATGGAAAAGGGTTTATTTTCAACCACTAAGAATCTGGACTAGATGGTCACTTAATCCAATTTTCTGATTCTATGATTCTATATCACTTACACAGGTAGTTTTCTAAAGTTGTAACAATGCCTTATATTTGTAAGAAGCTTTACGATTTTCAAAGTGCTTTCACAATGATTCCCTCACTCAATCTTCTCAAACTCCCTCTGAGATAGTTTGAGTATGTTTCATTAGTGCCATTTTCACAAAGTAACTAGGTACTATACAACACTGCACTCCAGCCTGGCCAACAAAGCAAGACCTAAGGACACAAAATTATTAAGTTCCTTGACTATAACCAGGTTTTCTGACCCCAAGATCTATGCTCTTTTCACTCTCATCACTGCCTCCAATACAGTACCAAAATTGAAAATCCATTGTGAGGCTGGTTGAAGTGGCTCATACCTGTAATTCTAGCACTCTGGGAGGCTCAGGCAGGTGGACTACTTGAGCTCAAAAGTTCCCAACCAGCCTTCTTAGCAAGAGTGAGATCCCCGGCCTGGCGTGGTGGCTCACGCCTATAATCTCAGCACTCTGGGAGGTCAAGGCAGGTGTATTGCCTAAACTCACGAGTTCAAGACCAGTCTAAGTTAGAGTAAAAACCCCGTCACTAAAAACTAGCTGGGTGTTGTCATGGGTGCCTGTAGTCCCAGCTACTGGGGAGGCTGAGGCAAAAGAATTGCTTGAGCCAAAGAGCCTAAGGTTGCTGTGAGCTATGATGCCATAGCACTCTCCCTGGAGAAACATAATGAGACTCTGTCTCAAAAACAAAACAAAACAAAAAAAGTGAGATCTCCTCTATACTAAAAATAGGAAAGTTAGCCAAGCATGATGGTCCACACCTATAGTCTCAGCTACTCAGGAGGCTAAGACAAGAGGATTGTCTGAGCCTAAGAACTTGAGGTTGCAGTGAGCTAACAACATGGCACTCTACCTAGGGCGACGGTGAGACTCTGTTGAGGGAGGAGGAGGGAAAGGAGAAGAGACAAACCATTCTTAGAATCCATCCCTCTCTGTGGTCAGCTATTCCAATATTCATGCTCAAAAATCAAGATCTGGAGGGACTTTACCTAACAAATGCAATCAGTGTAACCTGGTTTCTTGTACCCTCAATGAATCCCCAACAATTAACAAAAAAAATCGTAAATGAAAAAAAAAATCAAGATCTGAATGTCTTAAAATCCTCATTCAGGAACTTTCAGCCTATTCCTTTGTCCTCTTCAAAGTGAATAACAGCTAGTCATCTATCTTTATATAATGGTCCTTCTTATTGGCATGCTATAAAATGTCTGTCATTTCTCTCACCCAGGCCAATTAATCGCAATTTCTTTAGTTTTTCTCACATAAAGATTCTTTCTCTTAAGCTAGTAATTAAACTTGGTCATTAATTTAGTACTAGCACTAGGAAGACAATAATCCCTTCCCATACACATCAATTCTAACTCCCAGATAAGAAAGTATTCCTCCAATCTCCAATCACACCAATATTAATTGACCCCCTACTACTTAAAAGGCACTGCTCCAGAAGCTCAGAACTCAGCAATGAACAAATCAGACAGAAACTGTCTTCAGGGTGCTTCCATGTTTACATTGTATGGGGTGAGGTGAGACAGTAGGGTCGCACAAATATAGGTAAGTTACATAAAACTCTTAGGAGATAATAAATGCTATGAAAAAAATAAATAAAGCAATGTGAAGAGATAGGCATGTTGGGTAGGGTAGCATTTTTTTTTCTTTTTTTTTTTTTTTGGAGACAGAGTCTTACTCTGTCACCCAGTCTAGAATGCAGTGACATGATCACAGTTCACTAAGACTTCAAACTCCTGGGCTTAAATGATCCTCTTGCCTCAGCCTCACAAACAGCTAGGATTAAAGACATCAATACCATACCATGCCTGGCTAACTTTACTTCTTTTCTTTTTCTTTCATTCTCTGTTTTTTTAATAAAGACAAGATCTCACTTTTACTCAGGCTGGTCTCACACTCCTGCCCTCAACTAATCTTCTCAACTCAGCCTCTCAAAGTGCTAGGATTACATGCTTGAGCCACCACTCTGCTACTTCTTTAGTTATGAAGAATGGAGAAATGAATATTGGAGAGGGTAGAGGGAGTTGGCAGAAACAGAATTTTAGAGAGCTAAGAAATTGGTATGGAGGCTCAAGTGGTACCAGTCTCTTACTTCTACAGGCACTAAAGAACAATCTTCCCCCAAACATAATGTAAATGATAACAAAGACACATTTCAGGCCAGGGTATAGTGGCTCACCTGAACTCAGGAGTTTGAGACTAGCCTGAGCAAGAGTGAAAACCCATCTCTAACAAAAATAGAAAAACTAGTCAGGCATTGTGGCAGGCACCTGTAGCCCCAGCTATTTGAGAAGCTAAGGCAAAAGGATCCCTTGAGGGTGGCGCTTGTGGCTCAATGGGTAGGGCGCCAGCCCCAGCTAAACAGCAACAAAAAAATAGCCAGGCGTTGTGGCAGGTGCCTGTAGTTCCAGCTACCGGGGAGGCTGAAGCAAAAGAATCGCCTAAGTCCAAGAGGAGGAGGAGGTTGCTGTGAGCTGTGTGACACCAAGGCACTCTACTGAGGGTGATAAAGTGAGACTCTCTCTACCTAAAAAAAAAAAAAAAAAAAAAAAAGCAAAAGGATCCCTTGAGCCAAAGAGTGTGAGGTTGCTGTGAGCTATGATGCTGAGGCCCAGGACAACAGAGACTCTGTTTCAAAAAAAAAAGAAGAGAGACACATTTCACCTGGGATGTTTGTTCCTTTTTCAGCTTTGAGAAAAGAGAAAAATATATATAGCTTGCTGAAAAAGCTAACTGTTCCAACTTAATATTGCCAGGGACTATGAAAATAAGTTAGGGATTTTTCTTAAAAGGAAAGGTTCCTTTTGTCTCTCTGGGAGAAATGTTCTAACACAGTATCACACTCTAATTGCACCATACCTCACAGAGATTGAATAAAGCCCAAGTACTAAAATCCTTTGTACTTGCACTTTAAGGTAAATGCATAGTTAATACCTAGCTGGTTAAAATCAAGATGTAGATTTTTCATTAATCTACTGGTTCCACTTTCTGTTGAACGAAAAATGTTCTGGAAGAATAAGATAAGAAAAGCCAAATCAGTACCTGTATAGCTACAAAATTGATGTCTTCATGACAGCAAAACAACCTATAGTTGAATAGCTGGGTAATGCAGACAGCCCTTTCAGGAACCCAGGAAAAGTGATTTTTTCCAGAGATACATTGGGACCTGGGATAAGCTGTCTTGAACTTCTCAGTCTTGATACATCTTTCTTCTTTAAAGTAGATTAAGTTCTATCCTTTACATAGTAAATGCTAAGATAAATAGAATGCTAATCAGCTAGGCGCCAGCCACATACACCTGAGCTGGCGGGTTCACATCCAGCCTGGGCTCGCCAAACAACAATGATGGCTGCAACCAAAAAAATAAAATGTTAATGGTAGAAGTGTTTTACCTTTTGGAATGAAACACATTTAAGTTATGACTAATAATGCTATGCCTCTCTTCTAAAGCAAAAGGGATATTGTCTAAATCATATAAGTTCTCCAAATAACACAAAAATCTGGTTTTCTGGGCAGTGCCCGTGGCTCAGTGAAGTAGGGCGCCGGCCCCATATACCAAAGGTGACCAGCTCAAACTCAGCCCTGGCCAAACTGCAACAAAAAATAGCCGGGTGTTGTGGCAGGCGCCTATAGTCCCAGCTACTCGGGAGGCTGAGGCAAGAGAATCACTTAAGCCCAGGAGTTGGAGGTTGCTGTGACCTGTGATGCCACAGGGCTCTATTCAGGGTGACAGCTTAAGGCTCTGTCTCAAAAAAAAAAAAAGAAGAAGAAGAAGTTGTTGGAAGAATAGACTGGGCAACACAGAAAGGTCCCTTCTCTATAAAAAAAAAAAAAAAGAAAAAGAAAAGGGTGGCACCTGTGGCTCAGTGGGCAGGGCGCCGGCCCCATATACTGAGGGTGGTGGGTTCAAACCCGGCCCCAGCCAAATTGCAACAAAAAATAGCTGGGCGTTTCGGCGGTGCCTGTGGCTCAGTGAGTAGGGCGCCCGCCCCATATGCCGGAGGTGGTGGGTTCAAACCCAGCCCCGGCCAAAAAAAAACTGCAAAAAAAAAAAAAAAAAATAGCTGGGCATTGTGGCAGGTGCCTGTAGTCCCAGCTACTTGGAAGGCTGAGGCAAGAGAATCGCCTAAGCCCAGGAGTTGGAGGTTGCTGTGAGCTGTGTGATGCCACGGCACTCTGCTGAGGGCAATAAAGTGAGACTCTGTCTCTACAAAAAAGAAAAACAAACCCAAAACCCTATTAAAAAAAAAGAACAATAAAATTTAAAGACCTAACATGACAAGTTTACAAGCATAAAGCTCGGCATAGGGAAAAAAAGAAAGAAAAATTAGGTGGATGGCAGGGCAAGGTGGCTCATGCATGTAATCCTAGCACTCTGGGAGATTGAGGACGGTGGATTGCATGAGCTCAGGACCAGCCTGAGCAAGAGTGGGACCCCGTTTCTACTAAAAATAGAAAAAACTGAGGCAAGAGGATCGCATGAGCCCAAGAGGAGGTTGCTGTGAGCTATGAGTGCCATGGCACTCTATGCAGGGTAACAGCTTAAGACTGTCTCAAAAAAAAGCAGCAGCAAGCCCCTAGGGCACTCAAAGAGATTGAGAAATTTGCCAGGAGGGAGATGAGAACTCCAGACATGAGCACGATACCAGGCTCAAGAAAGGCCTTTGGGACTAAGAGAATAACGAATGTCCTATGGTATATCCCTGTGTGGCTGTCCAGAAAACATAATGAAGACGAATATTCACGAAAACAAAGTCTATACTTTGGCTACCTGCATACCTGTTATCACTTTCAAGATCTACAGACAATGTAAGTGAAAACTAATCACTGATTATCAAATAAAGTATAAAACTGCCAAAAAAAACACAAAAAAACAAAAGGCAATGACTTACAGTACTACTTTAATCACAACCTAACTACTCTAATGGATTTCGCTTCATCCAATTGCTCTGGTCATTAGCACATATAGCCAAGCATTAGAAGGATATTTTTGGTAAGCGCACTGATAGAAGAGAGGTTTGTTTCTTTGGCTTAGCTACTAACAGCTTACCCACATGCCATAAATGATTTGCATATATTACAGGGCCAAAAGAGACCAACAAAGATGACATGTCAGTACCAAAAGCTAGTTTATAGAGAAGTCTGAAATATTTGAACCATGAAATATTTGAAGCATGGACACAAAGGGTACTTTCCAAAGCCAGCTCTGAAAATGGAAGAGGAATGTGGCAAGGAACATGGGCAGAGTCTGATGGACAGCAAGCAGAAGGCACCTCGAGTCCTATCACCCTAGAAGAACACAATCTGCCAACAACCTGAATGACCCTGAATGCAAATTCTCCCCGAGAACCTTTGGACAAGAATTTAGGACAGCCAACACTTTGATTTCAACTTTGTAATACTCTGCGCAGAGAGTCAACCCAGTCACATTGTATCAGGACTTCTGACCTACAGAACCATGAACTAATAAATGAATGGTGTTATGTTAAGTCTCTCTCTCTCTCTCTCTCTCTCACACACACACAGTAATTTATACATGATTTACTTGGAAGACCTTAATTCTCCATAGGACCTCAATGCAATTAGTTAACAAGGGTCAAGTCTTCTCTTGTCCTTGGCAATCAAAGCTCTAGCTTCTTAGGTCTGGTACTTACACCAAATCACTCCTCTTAGTTCTTGGGCCTTCAGCCTCAGACTAAATTATACCACCAGCTTTCCTGATTCCTGAGCTTGCAGACAGCAGACTGAGGGACTTCTCAGCTTCCATAATCATGAGAGCCAAGTCCCACAGTGAATCTCCTCTTACGTACCTAAGTATCCTACTGATTCTTTTTCTCTGGAGAACCCAACAGTGATTTTGGTATTAAGTATTCAATAAAAAACTATCTCAAGAACTAAACTGAGCTGAATTTTTTATATTGGTATTGAGTTATATACTACTATTGATGATTATGGAAACTAAGAGTAATATAAGCTCTTGGCTATCGCGCCTTCTGGTTAGTCAAATGACCAGAGAAAACAAATCCCTAATCAGTTTGTTTGGTTAGAAAATTGCAGTTAGAAAGTAGAAACTAGGCTTGGTGCCTGTGGCTCAAGGGGCTAAAGCACCAGCCACATGCACCTGAGCTGGCGGGTTCAAATCCAACCCGGTCCACCAAACAACAATGATAGCTGTAAAACAACAAAAAAAAAGAAAATAGAAACTGATGGCTCGGTGCCTGTAGCTCAAGTGTCTAAGGCGCCAGCCACATACACCAGAGCTGGCAGGTTCAAATCCAGCCCAGGCCTGCCAAACAGCAGCCAAACAGCACCAGAGCTGGCAGGTTCAAATCCAGCCCTGGGCCTGCCAAATGGCAAGACAACTACAACCAAAAAATGGCTGGGCGTTGTGGCGGGCACTTGTAGTCCCAGTTACTTGAGAGGCAGAGGCCAGAGAATCGCTTAAGCCCAGGAGCTAGAGTTTGTGTGAGCTGTGATGCCACAGCACTCTACCCAGGGTGACAGTTTGAGGCTCTGTCTCAAAGTAGAAACTGAGGCTGGACATGATGGTTAGATGAAGAATAGACAGGAGGTTGAAGATGGCTTGGGGTAAAGAGTTGTAGACCAACTTGAGCAAAAGCTAGACTCTCTGCAAAAAGTAGAAAAATTAGCCTAGTGTGGTAGAGAGCACCTTGTAGTCCCAGTACCTTGGGACCTCCTGCTGAGGCAGGAGGATCACTCTAGCCAAGGAGTCTAAGGTTGCAGTGAAATATGATGATGGTAGCCCAGGGGACAAACCAAGACCCTGTTGTATCCAAAAACAAAAACAAACAAACAAACAAAACAACCTGAGCAAAAGAAAGATCCTGTCTTTACAAAACGTAGGAAAATTAGCCAGGCATGGTGATGCACACCTATAATCCCAGCTGTTCAGGAGGCTGAGGCAGGATTACTTGAGCCCAGGAGTTAGAGACTAGCCTGCGTAACACAGCAAGTCCCCATCTCACAAAAAAAGAAAATAAAGTGGCCTTGGGAATATCTTTGAATTGATTTTACCTGTCCATTCTTTGCTTCCTTATCCTTCTGCTTAAATAATCAAGAACTGACTACATTAACTGATCAGGAATGAACCCTTAATTAGAGTTCTGCCCATACCGTGGCAAAAGGTTCTGCTCTGACCCACTCAGCTAGAATGCAATGTACAAATTCAGATCTAATCTGTCCAGTGCTTCCTTCCAAGGATCTACCAGCACCAAATAAAATGAAATTTCAATATGGGAGCTAGGTACAGTAGCATGTGCCTGCAGTCTCAACTACTCTGGAAGTTGAGATGGGAGGATTACTTGAATCAATCAGTTTGAGTAGAGCCTGGACAACTTAGCTATCTATTTAAACAAAGAAACAAAAAAATTAGCCACACCCAGAAAATGTTGGTTTGCTTTTTGTTTGTTTTTTTAGAGACAGAGTCTCATTGTACCGCTCTCAGTAGAGTGCCATTGAGTCACAGCTCACAGCAACCTCCAACTCTTGGGCTTAAGTGATTCTCTTGCCTTAGCCTCCCAAGTAGCTGGGACTACAGGTGCCCGCCATAATGCCCAGCTATTTTTTGTTGCAGTTGTCATTATGTTTAGCTGGCCTGGGCTGGGTTTGAACCCGCCAGCCTCGGTGTATGTGGCTGCCACCATAACCACTATGCTACCAGTGCCGAGCCAGAAAATGTGTTTGTTGCTTTTAAAATTTTTTTCTAGAGGCAGAGTTGCATTATGTCTCCCAGCCTATTCTCAAACTCCTGGACTCAAGCAATTCTCCAATCATGGCCTCCCAAAGTGCTGAAATTATTAATGCACCTGTTTTGCTAAAAAAAAAAAATTGTATAAAAATTAATTAGGGCTTGGCGCCTGTGGCTCAAGCAGCTAAGGCGCCAGCCACATACATCTGAGCTGGCGGGTTCAAATCTAGCCTGTGCCTGCCAAACAACAGTGACGGCTGCAACCAAAAAATAGCCAGGCGTTGTGGCAGGAGCCTGTAGTCCCAGCTACTTGGAAGACGGAAGCAGGAGAATGGCTCAAGCCCAGGAATTGTAGGTTGCTGTGAGCTGTGTGCCACAGCACCCAGGGTGACAGCTTGAGGCTCTGTCTCAAAAAAATAAATAAATAAATAAAATAAATAAAATTAATCAGGTGTGATGGTGAACATCTACAGTCCCAGTAACTTGGGAGACTAAGACAGGAGGATGAATTGAGCCCAGAAGTTCAAGGCTACAGTAAACTATGGTTGTGCCACTGTATTCTAGTATAGCAAGATCCTGTCTCAAAAAAAGGGGAAAAAAAAAAAAAGAAAGAACGAACGAATGCCTCGGTGCCTATAGCTCAAGTGGCTAAGGCACCAGTTACATACACCAGAGCCGGTAGGTTCAAATCCAGCCCAGGCCTGCCAAACAACAACTATAACCCAAAAATAGCCAGGCGTTGTGGCGGGCGCCTGTAGTCCCAGCTTCTTGGAAGGCTGAGGCAAGAGGATCGCTTAAGCCCAAGAGTTTGACGTTGCTGTGAGCTGTGATGCTACAGCACTCTATCCAGGGTAACAGCTTAAGACTCTGTCTCAAAGAAAAAAAAAAAAAGAAAGAAAACAAAAACAAAATTTTCAAGCCTTTTATTTTTATTCCTCTAACACCTCATCCTGAACTTTCTTTTAATTGATAATAGCATCCTGGTCTTTGGATTCCCTTCACAAACTGAGAAATAAAGTCAGCTTCTTGGCATGGGGACAGTCCTATTTTACATCACTTTAAACAGGACTCCTGAAAGTCTGAAGATAAGAGCCAGCAAGGTGGCTCACGTTTATAATACCGGCAATCTGGAAAGCTGAGATGGACTGATTGCTTGAGCTCAGGAGTTCGAGACTAGCCTGACCAAGAAGAGACTCCATCTCTACTAAAAGAGAAAAACTAGTTGGCTACCTGCAGTCCAGCTGCTCAGGTGGTTAAATCAAGAGAATCACTTGAGCCCAGAAGTTTGAGGTTGCTGTGAGCTATTATGATGCCATGGCATCCTACCAGGGTAACAGAGTGAGACTGTGTCTCAAAAAAGGAAAGGAAAAAAAAAAAAGAAAAAGAAAAGCAATTCAGACATAAGAAAAATTCAGAGACCGTGGCTCTATTATTTAGACATTCACAGGGCATTAGTTTTCCCTACCTCAGAAAAATGCTGAGATCAATGAGAGCACACGTATTTAATTCACTGGATGAAAATTAACTCATCCAGGGCGGCACCTATGGCTCAGTGAGTAGGGCGCCGGCCCCATATATGGAGGGTGGTGGGTTCAAGCCCGGCTCCGACCAAACTGCAGCAGAAAAATGGCTGGGCGTTGTGGTGGGTGCCTGTGGTCCCAGCTGCTCGGGAGACTGAGGCAGGAGAATCGCCTGAGCCTAAGAGCTGGAGGTTGCTGTGAGCTGTGACGCCATGGCACTCTACCGAGGGTGACGAAATGAGACTCTTGTCTCAAAAAAAAAAAAAAAAAGGGTGGCGCCCTGTGGCTCAGTGAGTAGGGCCTGCCGGCCCCATATGCCGGAGGTGGCAGGTTCAAACCCAGCCCCGGCCAAAAACTGCAAAAAAAAAGAAAGAAAGAAAATTAAGCCGGGCGTTGTGGCGGGCGCCTGTAGTCCCAGCTACTCGGGAGGCTGAGGCAAGAGAATCGCCTAAGCCCAGGAGTTGGAGGTTGCTGTGAGCTGTGTGATGCCACAGCACTCTACCGAGGGTGATAAAGTAAGACTCTGTCTCTACAAAAACAAACAAACAAACAAAAAACAAAAGATTGGGTATAAGGTTAATGGTTTCACAATACATTTCCATATGAAATATATAGGTATACATACATATTGTGACATATATAGTTATGTAGGACTTGCTTTCTCTCTTATACATGTATGAAAATCACCCTCTTTAGAGTTATGGTTGGTTCATGTGAAAACAGAGAGAGAGATAGAGAGAGAGAGAGTGCAAATAACCCTGAATGAAAGTGAATCTCGTCAGGTTAAAATAATACAAGGAAAGGCCTTTTTACAGTCCTGATATTTCAATATTATACACGCCTGTCTATATGAACTGCCTGTATGACTTTCAGAAAGTGATACCTGGAATATTAATGATTGTTGCACTTAGGCTTTCAAGAAACAATAGAGAAAATTGTTATTTTTTCACTTACCTCTGGGTCAGAGAAGAAAGGTTAGTGAATAAGTTTCAGCAGACTTAAAAGTTAACCTTTGGGCTTGAAGTTGTTTTTCAAAATTGATAAATGATATGAGGGGAGAAAAGTGTCTCCAAAGCGGCTTAAAAAAAAAACAAAACTTGCATTTTGTTTACTATTCCAATCCTCCTTTTATTATCCATGTATTTTAAAAATGAATACATTTAAGTCTGTATTACTGCTCAAGTTTTGAAGTAAGCCCTGTTGCTAATAATGTCACAAAAGCACACTGGATCTACTGTCACAATAAGCCACAGACCAGCAATCCTCGAGCCTGGGATCCTGTTTATCCAGCACTTTTCCTCTGGTGGGTTTGTACTTGGCTTTGAACACAGCCATGGATTCACTTGTGTAATTGTCTTGGCATCTGAATTTGCCAGGTGTCACTGATTACAGAACTTACTGCAAGTCCTCTCAAAGTACAGATTTGCTTTTCAGCCAAAGAAAAAACAAAAGACCAGGATGGATATATCAGGCTTTCTGGAAGGCTTCAATTTATCTGTTCAGTTGGGCGAAAAATGTGTTAATTGAATATGAGAGCAGCACACTGCACCCCATGATTGCATTAATGTACACAGCTATGATTTAATAAAAAAAATTTAAAAATGGGTTAATTGAAGAGTATAAACAAAGTTTTAGACAAAGATTCTCTAAGAAGAATTGTAACTATTTGTCATTCCATCAGTGAACTATAGCTCAATCAACCTGCCTTTAAAAGACAGGAGCATCAGCTTGCCCTGGCAAAGGGTCTATGAACCTGGGCCTCCTTGAGGTTTGATCACGTGGCGGATATCCAACCAGTCTCCTGTTTTGATTGTGTGTATCACAGTAATGAAAAAAATAACACAGCCCCATCATAGCAAAGTAATTTAAATTAAACGTGCAACAGATTTTTTTTCTTCCGGTCAATGTTGAGGGAAAACAAATATTAATCTCGTAACTTCACATGAATAAAATAAATAAAAGGAAAGCAGAGCAAAAGAAATGAACAGCCCCAAAAGAAAGTAATTGGCTTACTCTCAAGAACACAAAAGGAAGTAGTAGAAGGAGAGGAAGGCTGTTGCTTCAATTCAAATTAATTAATGTGAAATTGCTCATAATAAAACTGTAACTCACTGCAGTTTTCATAGATTCCTATTTATCCCACATGCTACTGAATCTGCAAAAATTATCACAAAAAATCCTAAGCCTTACTAAATGTTTCTATTTATTCATTCTATATAATTCAAATATATATTCATTCATATATATTTGAATCATATATATACATATATATATAATATATATGTATACACTTATACATTATATATATATGTATATATAAGTGTGTGTATACATATAAAATCATATCATTTGAAATGAATAGATAGGCCAAAATAACCTATAAAATGAATAGTCAGTATTTCTTAGGGTGAGATTTGCAAACACTGTCTTAATTGCATCATCAATAAAATGGCAACATAATACTCTTTGTGTTGCCATGAAGGAGATTTGGTTCACATACATATGGAAAGTTCTTGGCATAGAAATGAATATAAAGAAAACACTCTATAAATTATTAATTATTTTCATATTATTGAGTCATTTCCTAATATATGCTATATGTTAAAAATGTGAGAATGCTACATACTTGGGAGAATAGTTATGAATATTTAAGAGAAAGCATATATTACTTTCTCTTTAGAACTGTCAAGAGAAAAGATGCCTTTAACAGAAAACATGAGACATCTATTCCTATAACATAAGCGGAGACAGTGGGCTAGTAAATCTGATGAACTCAAAACATTTTCAGCAGCAAACTCATTTCCTCTACTCTGATTCTAACAATACATCTTAAATTGAAATTCCTATTTCTATGTTCCTACAAGGAGAAAACACATTACCTAATATTCCTAACTTTTGGCCTTTTTCCTTTGTCAGTTATATTTTTTATTGTAAATCATCAAATTTGCATTTCTTCACATGGCTGTATTGCATGGGTTTAGGTATTGTGATGTCTTCTTCTTAATCTAGTCATTTCTCGGTATGCAGACAAAAATTGGATTTATAGATCTGTAAACTAGCCTCTGGCCTTTAATTTTCCCAGTTACATGCTTCTCCCCACTAAGGCCTCGTCTGAAGAGCCAGTAAGAGAGCAGCCATGGACAGACTGTGTCTATAGGTTAAAAAAAAAATTTCAGGCAGTGCCTGTGGCTCAGTGGGTAAGGTGCCGGCACCATATACTGAGGGCGATGGGTTCAAACCTGGCCTTGGCCAAACTGCAACAAAAAAAATAGCTGTAGCTGGCCCTTGTGGTGGGCACCTGCAGTCCTAGCTACTCCGGAGGCTGAGGCAAGAGAATCGCCTTAGCCCTAGGAGTTGGAGATTGCCATGGTTAATAAGTGAGACTCTATCTCAAAAAAAAAAAAAAAGTTCAAGCAGACACTGAGTATCAACCAGGAAGTATGGGATATTTCTTTATTTCAAATCAATATGAGTGAATACATTTTTAGGTTACATTGTTCTCACTCCCAAGGTAAAGTTCAACCTGTAGGAGAGACTCCCACACTGGGGGAATGTGCTCAATACCCTCTCATTGGCATTATCCACATTGGGTGAGATCCCACCGAATGCCCTCCCTCCTCCCTCCAATCACCTGCCCCCCTTTCCTTCTCCTCTCCCTCCTCACCCCTCCCCCTTGCTAGAGTATATTTGTGTTTTATCTTTTGTATGAGTATGCAAGTGTTTATATATTGGTCTCATATTAGTATTGGGTATATTGGATACTTTTTTTTTTTTTTGCGTTCTTGAGATATTTTACTAAGAAGAATGTGTTCCAACTCCATCCAGGTAAACATAAAAGATGTAAAGTCTCCATTTTTTTTATGACTGAATAGTATTCCATGGTATACATATACTGTAGTTTGTTAATTCAATATAGGATATTAATGATTATGATGATGGTAAAGGCGACGACAATGGTAGAGAAAGTTGTCTGAAAGGGACATGATGTTACTTTCTGAAATTATGAAAATTCCTTGTTCAGGGGTAGTATTTATGCAGCTGTATGCAAGTATAAATACTAGAAACTAAAAAAACTCAATTCCTCACATTTTACTTTATATAAATTGTACTTCAAAGTGTTGCTTCTGCAGAAATATCTACAAGATTCTTTGTGCACAAATAAAATGGATTGTGAAGATTCGGATAAAAGCTATATGTTTTGTGTGTTTCTTAATATTTAAAGAATTTTGGCCAGGCGTGGTGGCTCACACCTGTAGTCCCAGGGCTGTGGGAGGACAAGGCGGGTGGATTTCCTGTGCTCTAAGGGTTTGAGACCAACATAAGCCTCAATGAGCCAGAGTAAAAGACCCCATCTCTATGACCATGAAAGAACACCCGCTGGGTGTTGTGGCTCGCGCCTATAATCCCAGCTACTTGGAAGGCAACCGGCATGAGAATCACTACAAGGAAGGACAATGAAAAAAAATAACACGGAAACTAAGAAGAGTGAATGCCAACTGAAATTAAAAGCAAAATAAAATATATATATATTTAAAGAATTTTATTTTTAGAGCAGTTTTAAGTTACGTGAAAAATTAATATGATGGTGTATAGATTTCCCATATACTCCCTGCGCACACTCAGGCTTAGCTTCTCTCATTGTCAACACCCAGCAGAATTGTGCATTTGTTATGATTGATGACCCTACGTTGGAACATCATTATCACCCAAAGAGTGATATGAGAGTTGATTATTAGAGTTCACTCTTGGTGTTGTACTGTCAATGGCCTCAGACAAATGCATATTCCCATTAATCTAGTATCATACAGAGTTATTTTCCCTGCCCTAAAATATTTCTGCTCTCTGCCAATTGTTCCCCCTCACCCACAAGTCCTCCCAGCTACTGAGTTTTTACTTTCTCTATAGTTTGTCTTTCCCCAGAATGTTATATCGTTGGAAGGTAACAGTATGTAGTCTTGCCGTACTGGCTTCTTTCAGTTGGTAGTATTCATTTATAGTTCATTCATGTCTTTTCAAGACTTGATAGCTCACTTACATTTCTAGCACTGAAAAATACCCCATTGTTGGGACGTCTCACCATGTATTCATCCATTCACCTATTAAGTGCTTCCCAATTTTTGCAATTGTGAATAAAGGTATCATATACAGCCATGTGCAGATATTTTTGGAGACAAAACTTTTCAGTTTCTTTGGGTAAACACCAAGGAGTGTTATTAGTGGATTGCATAGCAGGAGTATGTATAATTTTGTAAAAAACTATTGAATTGTCTTCCTACATGGCTGTTACATTTTTAATTCCAAACAGCAATGAATGAGAGTCTCTGTCACTGTACATCTTCCCCAGCATGTTGGGTAATCAGGGTTAGAAATTTTTGCCCATTCTAATAGGTGTGGAAGGAAACCTCAGTGTTTTAATTTGCACATCCCTGATGACATAAGACACGGAACATTTTTTCACATGCTTAGGTGCATCTATATATCTTATTTGGTTAAGTCCTTGTTAAGGTTTTTGGCGCTTTTTTTAATGGAGTTTTTTAATTTTTTTTATTCTTAGAGTACTTTGTAAATTTTGGGTAACTGTCCTCTATCAGATGGGTCCTTTGTGAGTTTTTTTCTCCCAATCTGTCGTTTGTCTTAACTTTGTCTCCAGGTTTTTTGTTTTATTTTTGTTTTCCTTTGCAGAGCAGATGTTTTACATTTTAATGAAGTTCTGCTTACCAATTTTTACAATGAGTCCTCCCCTTAATGTTGTATCTAAAAAGTAATACCCAAGATGATGTAGGTAAAACTGTTTTTAATGAAAAGAATAATTTTAAGAAAAATATATGATTAAACTATTTAACTGTAGAATTTCCCATTTCCCATTTTCTATCATTGCTTTGAATTCTTCTAAGACATTATGAAAATGTTTTTATGGTGTTATTAAATCAAATAATGATTTATATTTTCAAATGCTAATCAAATAATGATTTATATTTTCAAAGGCTAAGCAATTCCTACAATGAAGTTGCATAACCTTTTGCACCTAATTAAATAGTTCAAGTTCTCCATGCTTTATAATCAAGCATTCTAATACTAAAACTGCTGTTTCACTATTCTTCAGAATTTTCTAATTATCCTAAAGAGATTTTTATACTTCATCTATAAATATATTTCTAGAGGTAGCAATAAAAAAATCAAAGTGGGTCAAGATATCCAAGTAATTTTATTAAGATGTCAAGAGGCAGCCAGCAGGTGAAGAAGTTACAGCTCTCTATCAAGGAAGGCATTCCCGCTGTGCTGTTTCCTTCAACAGAAAGAGAAGTCATCATCTTGTTAATACTTCCAGCATCTGCTGAAACCACTTAGAGTGATTCTATGTTGTAGTATAAAAGTTACCTGTGCCGCATACACTCATCTCAACACATAAGTGCACTAATGAGAAATAGATCCTTAGAAAGCTAAATTATATTTAATAAGGATATAACTATCCTGTGCACTTTGGGTTTATAAGATTTCCTGATACATTTAAAAATGTTTTCAACACTTGCCTTTTTTTTTTTTTTTTTACATGCTTGGCTTCAGTCATTTTGATGTCTCTTAAAAATAAAAAATAATAAGCATTTTCCAATCTTAGTTTGGTCTTTGAATTTCCCTGTGCCTGAAATACTCACTCCAGACGCTTGCAGGGTTCAGGGCCACATTTGCTTCCTTTCTCTCCTCGTGTACTGTATCACTTTCTCCATGAAATCTACTTTGCCACTCTGTCGGAAACAGCTCCTTACCCAAACTCTAGGATCTTACATTCCTTTTTGTAATCATACATATCATTATCTGACATATTACATATTCATTTGTTTATTCAACAGATGGGCTTTGTAGATCTAAGATAATTAGTGAAATGTAGTATTCAACTAAGAGTTATATTTGTTTATTTATTTCTATTATAATATAATTTATATATAAGAAATTGAATTGATATTAAATATTGTTGTTCAACAGTTTTGACAAATAACGTACTTATGGAACCTGCTTTACTGAGAAGATAATGAGCACATCTACTATCTCTGAAGTTTCTGTCTTCTGCTCCCCACTTAATATCTTCTCTGTCCACAAAAGGATAACACTAGCCTTTTATTTCACTGTAGTTTCTTTTTATCTGTTGTGGAAATTCATATAAATGGAATGATACAATGTGCTTAGTGTGAGTCATATTTATGCTACATGTATATAGCCTACTGATAAGTCTCACTTCAACTAAAGCCACATGGAAAAGCAAATATATTTTTGAAGTTACCATTCTTAGGCTAAACTATAAACTCAATCATCAATAAAAATTACAATGTTAGTGAACTATAATGAACCAATTCTTAAAATTCTTATTGCAACATTATAGTCTGGATTATATAATTTAATTAGTTTTATGTGGAACTCAGATATATTTGAAATCTGAACACAAAGAATAACCTATAAAACAGATTGCTCTCATGTAATTTTAAATTGTTTTTATAATGGGACAACATAATGCTTACAGAAAATATAAAATTTTATCACAGTATCTTGAAATTAAAAAAAGGATAAGAAAAAGTTATGAAGTTGGTTAATTTGATAGAAAGTTTGAAATTTTCCCCAAATTAAAATGTATATACAAAAACACCAGAAAATATAATAAAAGTATATTGTGAAGAAAACGATAAAGCAATAGTCACACACAACAGAACTTTCATTTAAGTTTTAGTTTGGTGTTTTATTTGATCATACCTGATTATCATGGAAATTTTCATTCATCAGTTTTCATTGGAAACTTTTATGGCACAAAAGGAAGGGAAGTCATTTTATCAAAAAGATATTTGCACTTTAATGTTTAATTCTGCACAATTCACAATTGCCAAGATGTGGAATCAATCCAAGTGCCCATCAATTCATGAGTGGATTAATAAATAGGGTATCCTTGTGTCATGAAATACCACTCAGCCATAAAAAAGATGCAAATACCCTTTGCAACAATTTGGATGGAACTGGAGACCATTATCCTAAGTGAAGTATCTAAACAAGAATGAAATAGCAAAGACCACATGTACTTGCTACTAAATTAGAACTAACCAGTGCACACTAACATGTGCACAAAAAGATCTATTAGTAAGACTCAGTGAAAATCAATCATGGAGGAGGGGAGAAACATGGGTTAAAACCTGTTTAATGGGTAAAATCAACACTGCCTGGGTGATGGGCACATTTATAGCCATGACTCAAGCATTGCAAAAACAATCCACATATCCAAAACCATTTACACTGTTTTAATATTCTGAAAATTTAAAAAGGTCCTTACAATAAACATGTCTTGAATATTTTTTAAATAATGTAGATAGGTATTTATTATTTCTGAGACAGGAATACCAATACTACACAAGAATTATTATTGGCTTAGTTAATTTATTTTAAACTGTTCTATTCCAGTAAGCCGATGTTGAAGAAGTTGTGAAATAATTTTGCCAAAATAAATTCCTAATAGACTTTATAAAAAAAAGAAAACACAGTAAGTATTCCACTCTGGGCTTGGGTTTGGGGGATTTTCCGAGCAAGATAAAAGTCAAAAACTTGGACAATAAATAGTTCTGAATAGAATTATTTCCATGCCCTAGGAACCACAAATATGCTGGCAAGACTGAAAGATGGAAGGTTAAATAAAGGAGAAAGTTGGTCTATGAAATAATCTGTCAAATAAATCAAGATTCAGAGTTTTTCACCCAAGACATAGAAGTACACAAAGATCTTGCTATTAGATTTTTTTGTAGTTGGAGACATGAATATATATCAGGAGTCATAGACTACATTGGGCTATAACAAATCAGGATTTGAGGGCAAAATCTAGAACTTAAAAATATCCACCAGGCTTCTAGATGAGGGCCCACACAGGGTAATTTTTCACAAGCAGTACACTCTCTTTGCCAATCCAGCTAGGTGTTTTTGCATCTCACCTATCCCAGAGTGGGTGATTATATGATAAGTGGGAATAGATAGAATGAATCCATTATAAGTAGTGACTGGTGGTATCATGTGGAACCATCCATACTGGAGCTTGAGATACAAGGAAATATGTGTGCTGCTATGTGCATGTCTTTCCTTTGTTTTATTAACAAAAATTTTTCAGAAAATTTAAATAGTTGGAAAGAAACTTGAAAACTTGGGTATTGAAACATGAACCATTACTTTTAAGTTTAAATATTTCATCTATACTAAAGCTGGGATACATTATAATTTTACTTTCCTGGCCTTCATGGAATGAAAATCATTAGTATTTTCAAATTTTACCCTTTTGTTTACCTCATCTCAAATTGAGATAGTTGCTATGTTTGACAAATTTTCTAACCCAAGAACTCAAAAAACTTTTAATTAAAATTTACTGAAATCAGGGGAGCGGAGCAAAATGGCTGACTGGAAGCAACTTCTGAAAAAGGCTCCTGTCCAAAAGGGAAGATAATCTCCAGAAACTGTGCAATTAAGCTGAATACTGGGAGCCCAGCTGAGAGAGAGAAGTAATTTCTGCAGGTCACCTCTGCTAAGACAGGCTGCGACCCCAAGAAAGCAAGCTTCAGGTACAAAATTCATCTGAAAGGAAGAGTGTCCATCCCCTCCCCCAAGAAAGCTCTGAGTTTCTTGTTTTTCTGTTTCCTTCCTTTTTTTTTCTCCTCTTTTGCTCCTGTAGGTTTTCTACAGACAAGCAGTGAACTGTGGACCTCTTGTCTCATCCCATGGAAGAGTGCCGTGGGAAGTGGGGTGTGCTTCCCATGAGCACCCCGGTGTGACTCTGAAAACTCTATTGCTAGGTAGAAAAACTGAACTAAAGTTTTCCCCACCATTCTGAACTTACTGTACACCCTTCCCCTCTCACCTGACGAACCAGAAGCCTAACTCCCGCTGAGACTGAGGGAGGAGGTCCCTGAGCAGCGCCCCCACCACCACCTACCAGAACAAACGCCCCACCTGGAAAAGAATCCGGGGGGGCAGTGGTGAGCCTCCCTCCTTCCTGCCAGGGAAGCCACAGGCGAGTGCCTGGCCCTGTGCCCCATGCTTGTGGGGCTTCTGCAGGCCAGCTATCTGCTAGAAACTCTAATGGTGAATGCCAGACCTCCGCAGGTCTGACCCCGGCCAGGAACTCCCCCAGTGACTGTGCAGGCCTCTGCCTGGCACCTGCAGGAACCTCGCATGTCCACCCCTGGCCAGTAAATCCCCTAGTGACCTTGCAGCCCTGCGCCCCAAGCCTGCAGAGCTTCTGCAGGCCTGCCTTCTGCCAGAAACTCCGTCTGCAACTTCCAGGACTCTGCAGGCCCACCCCTGTGCCAGGAATTCCCCTGGCAGCTGCCTGGCCCTGCACCCCATGCTTGCCGGGCTTCCACAGGCCTGTTGTCTGCTAGAGACTCTGTTGGTGACCGCTAGGCCTCTGTAGGTCTGCCCCCAGCCAGGAACTCCCCTGGCGACCATGCAGGCCTCCACCTGGCACCCACAGGTCCCCTGCAGTTCTGCCCCTAGCCAGTAAATCCCTTGGCAACCATGCAGCCCTACGCGTGAGCCTACAGGGCTTCCACAGGACTGCCTTCTGCCAGTATCTCCGACTGCAACCGCCAGGCCTCTGCAGGCCCACCCTGGGCAAGGAACTCCCCCAGTGACCACCTGGCCCTGCGCCCCGTGCTTGCCAGGCTTCCCCAGGCCCGCCGTCTGCTACAGACTCTGCCGGCAACTGTCAGGACTCTGCAGGTCTGCCCCTGGCCAGGAACTCCCCTGGTGATTGCGCGGACCTCCACCTGGCAACCACAGGGCCCCCGCAGGCCCACCCCTGGCCAGGGACAGTCCCAGTGACCACACGGGCCTCCACCTGGCAACCATGGGGTCTCTGCAGGCCAGCCTTCTGCCAGGGACTCTGCTGGCAACCAACAGGCCTCTGCAGGCCTGCCCCCAGCCAGGAACCCCCCCCCCGGCAACCACCTGGCCCTGCATGCCACACTTGCCGGATTTCTGTAGGTCTGCTTCCTGCTAGGGACTCTGCATGTGACCACCTGGCCCCTGGCCAAGGTCACTCCCAGAGACTGTGTAGGCCTCCACCTGGCACCCACAAAGCCTCTGCAGGTGAGCCTTCTTCCAGGGACTCCACCAGCAACTGCCATGCCTCTCTGCAGGCCCACTGCAGGCCAAAAACTTCCCAGACAACCATGTGGCCCTGCATCCACCACATGAAGGGCCAGTCACAATGGTGAAAAACAACCACGGGGTGTAATAAATGGAAAAACTCTGGCAATATGAATAATCACAGTAGACCAATCCCTCCAAGTTACGACAAGGCAGACACAGCACAAGATCTCCTGCATAGGCAAATGGCTGAGATGTCTGAAATTGAATTCAGAATCTGGATTGCAAATAAGATCAGTGGAATGGAGGAAAAGATGGAATTAGAATCTCTAGC
>CAUYRH010056622.1:0-12353 GCA_963574655.1 Perodicticus potto
TACTTACTCTTATTTGATCTTTGAAAAGCCAATTAAAAACATTCAGTGGGGAAAAGTTTCCCTATTTAACAAACGGTGCTGGGTGAACTGGCTGGTGACCTGTAGAAGACTGAAACTGGACCCACACCTCTCACCATTAACTAAGATAGACTCTCACTGGATTAAAGATTTAACCTTAAGAAATGAGACTATAAAAATACTAGAAAAAAGTGCAGGGGAAACACTTGAAGAAATAGGCCTGAGCAAATAGTTTATGATGAGGACACCCTGGGAAATAGAAGCAACACCAAAAATTCACTACTGGTACCTGATCAAACTAAAAAGCTTCTACACAGCCAAGAACATAGTAAGTAAGGCAAGCAGATAGCCCTCAGAATGGGAGAAGATATTTGCAGGTTATTTCTCTGACAGAGGTTTAATAACCAGAATCCACAGAGAACTCAAACATATAAGCAAGAAAAGAACAAGTGATCCCATCTCAGGGTGGGCAAGGGACTTTAAGAGAAACTTCTCTGAAGAAGACAGGCACACAGCCTACAGACATATGAAAAAATGCTTATCATCCTTAATCATCAGAGAAATGCAAATCGAAACTACTTTGAGATACCATGTAACCCCAGTAAGATTAGCCTACATCACAAAATCCCCAAACCAGAGATGTTGGCATGGATGTGGAGAAAAGGGAACACTTCTGCACTGCTGGTGGGAATGCAAACTAATATGTTCCCTTTGGAAAGATGTTTGGAGAACACTTAGAGATCTAAAAATAGACCTGCCTTTTGATTCTTCAATTCCTCTACTAGGTATATATCCAGAAGACCAGAAATCACATTATAACAAAGATATTTGTACCAGAATGTATATTGCAGCTCAATTCATAATTACTAAATCATGGAAGAAGCCCAAGTGCCCATCGACCCATGAATGGATTAATAAATTGTGGCATAGGTACACCATGGAATATTATGCCACCTTAAAGAAAGATGGAGACTTTATCTCTTTCATGTTTACATGGATGGAGCTGGAACATATTCTTCTTAGCAAAGTATCACAAGAATGGAAGAAAAAGTATCCAGTGTACTCAGCCCTACTATGAAACCAATTCATAGCTTTCCTATGAAAGCTATAACCCAATTATAGCCCAAGAAGAAGGGGACAGGAGAGAGGGAGGGGACGGGAGAGAGGAGGATGGGTGGAGGGAGGGTAATTGGTGGGACCACACCTATGGTACATGTTACAAGGGTACAAGTGAAATTTACTAAGTGTAGAATATAAATGTCTTAACACAATAAGAAAATGCCATGAAGGCTATGTTAACCAGTTTGATGAAAACATTGCAAATTGTATATAAAACTAGCACATTGTACCCAATGATTGCATTAATGTACACAGCTATGATTTAATTTTAAAAAACCACTTATAAAAAAGATAGTAAGTGTTAAGGATACTGAGAAATTGGAACCCTCATATAGTGCTGGTGGGAATGTAATATAATGCATTCGTGTTGGAAAATGGTGGCAGTTTCTCAGAATGTTAAACATACAGTTATCATATGACCCAGCAATTCCATTCTTAGGTCTGTATCCAAGAAAAATAAGAGCATATATTCATACATACACTTGTACATGAATGTTCATTACAACAGTATTCATGATAGTCCAAAAATGAAAACAACCCAGTTCCCCATCCGATAATGAATGGATAAGTAAAATGTGATTCATAGTATATCCATACCATAGAATATTATTTGGCCAGAAAAAGAAACAAAATGTGTGTTTTGTTATACAACAACATGTATGAACTTCAAAAAACATTTTGAGATAAAGAAGCCAGACACAAAAGACTGAATATTATATGATTCAATTCATATTAAATGTTTGGAGTAGGCAAATTTATAGAAATAAAAAGTAGATTAATGGGCTGGGCACAGTGGCTTATACTTGAAGTCCTAGCACTTTGGGAAGTTGAGGCAGGAGGTTTGCTTGAAGTCAGGAGTATTGAGACCAACCTGAACAAAAGTGAGACCCTATCTCTATTAAAAATAAAACAATTAGAGGGCAGTGCCTGTTGCTCAAAGGAGTAAGGCACCAGCCCCATATGCCGGAGGTGGTGGGTTCAAACCCAGCCCCGGCCAAAAACTGCAAAAAAAAAAATAATAATAATAATAAAATAAAAATAAAACAATTAGAGGGTGGGGTAGTGTGTGCCTGTTGTCCCAGGTACTTGGGAGGCTAAGGCAGGAGAGAATTGCTTGAGCCCAAGAGTTTGAGGTGAAGTGAGCTCTGACAGTGCCACTACACTTTAGTCAGGGTGACAGAGCAAGACCATATCTCAAAAAAAAAAAAAAAAAAAAACCAAATGTTGATTAATGGTTGTCTGAAGTTGGGGGTGGAATTGGATTGTGACTACAAATAGGAACAAGGTTTCTTTCTGGAGTGATGGAAGTGTTCTAACATTAGGTTGTGGTGATGATTGCCAACTCTGCAAATAAACTAAAAACCATTGAAGTGTATACTTAACTTGGATGAATTTTGTGCTGTGTAAGTTGTATCCCAATAAACTTGTTAAAAACTACTTGAAACAAATATGATAAAATATTAAGGTGTCAATTCTGGCTGGTTGAAATGCAAGGATTTGTTATATATATTTCTCAAGAACTCATGCACTACAAATTCCTGCCTCAATTTCAAGTGAGATAAATGTATACATTTAGTGTCTTTTCATTATGCTTTCACCTTCAGATACTAATAGATGCCCTCTATTAGATCTTCAAAGGATATTACTAGATACCTGTCAGAACAGTGTCACTAAAGCCCATCAGTCATACACACAAAGACAACTGTTTAGTGCTTGACTCAAATACAGGCCAAGAATAACTAGACATGAGGAAGACATTTGACATTAAAGAACCAAAACATTCTGGAAGGGGAAAATCAGAGGAAATAGACACAATGTTGAGAGCTAATAAAACTTTTAAAAAGTCCTATAATTAATACTTCTAGAGAGAGAGGAAAAAAATTGACAGCCCTAGAAAATATCAGAAATCTATAATGACAATTTAGAGAACAAAACAGAATTTCTGGAAATTAAAAATGATTGATAAATAGTTTAGAAAATAAATGAAAAAAAGAAAAAAATTGAAAAATAGAACAAAGATAAGAGAATTAGAGGATCAGTGAAGAGGTTTGATGTCCAACTAAGAGAAAGAGAAAGCTGAAAATGAAACGGAAAACAATAACTTAAAGAAATGATATGAAACAAGTTCATGGCAATGAAGAGCATCAGTTTGTGCACAACAGTTAACAAAAAAGACCTCATGTCTTAAAGAAATCTCAGAAAATGGGGAGCAGAGGAATACCCTAAAAGTGTTCAGAAAGTGAAAATGGGTTACTCAGAAAGGATCAGAAAACAGTTTTGGGATTTCTGGAAGCTAGAATTTAGTGGAATAATGTTTTCAAAATCTTGAAAGAAAAGCATGAAGGTAAAACAAAGACATTTTCAGATATGCAAACTCTGGTAGACAGTTGTGGTATTTGCGGCCATCCAACAACATTAAAATTCCCTTTTTATATTTGGGTAAATTCTCACATTATGATCCCTTCCTCACCAAAGTGGAGAATAGAACTCAACTATCCAACACGTATTACAACGAAGTTCTAGACATGACCAGGCTTTACCAATCAGACATTCCTACGAAGACCTCAATTTGAGGAAGCAGATTTTGTGCAGGACCTTTTTTCATGGATGAGGATGGAGAGAGACTAGTCTTTCAGAGATAATGGTGGCTTAGATTCTCGTTGGGAATGTCCCTTGTCCAGAGTCCTTCGTGCCTGACCAGGGGAGGTATACGAATATCTTAGTATAGTTGGTTGGATAATTTAAGTACTGTTCCTGTAGGCACAGTCTTGAAACCATACTCTCTGGTCCTTCTGGAGATTCTGTGAGCTACTTAATCTCTGATGACACCTGCAAGGATGCTGTGGGTGGATATGCTCTACCAACACTAGTGAGGAAATCAGGAAAGAGACTGATGTGAGGGAAATTGGGGTCTACCATAATAGGGAAAGGGAGTCGCTACAATTATGAGGAACAGAAACCTCAGGATGCAGCCTATGCGACAACCTAAAGACTACCTACCAGTCTAGATTCAAGTAAGCATATGAGCGCTCCAGGAAGAATGTTCCTTTTTTTTTTTTTTTTAGATTACTATGAAGGTACAAATAATTAGGCTACATTGTTTCCATTTGTTAGGTAAAGTCAAAGTTGTGGTTGAGCCCTTCACCCAGGAGGTGTGCCATATACCCTTACGTTGTGCCCATTAGGTGAGTTTACCAATCCCCTCCTCCCCTCTCCCCTTTCTGTCATCCCCCATCCCCCCACTTGAACTTAATTGTGGTTTTTGCTCATGGGCTTTTGTAGTTTGTTCATCTATTGGTTTCATATTAGTATTGAGCACATTGAATACTTGCTTTTCTATTCTTGTGATACTTTACTAAGGAGAATGCTCTTCAACTCCATCCAGGTTAATACAAAAGATGTAAATTTTCCATCTTTTTATGACTGAATAGTATTCCATGATTTACACAAACCAAAGTTTATTAATCCATTCATGTATTGACAGGTACTTGGGTTGATTTCACATCTTGGTGATAGTAAATTGAGCTATGATAAGCATTCTAGTGTAAATGACCTTATGGTACTGGCACAAAAATAGAGACATAGAATAAAATAGAGAACCTGAGATGAAACCAGCTGCATATTGCCATCCGATTGTCAATAAACCAGGAAGAATATTTCTGAGACAAGAAATCTGATTCTGTACGTAATGTGTCTTATGCATTTAGAACAGATTTACATTTCTGGAAATGAATCTGGGCATGAATTAATAAAACACCAAGCAAATGAAAGAATGAGACAGTCATTGACTAGAGGATAGTTTTCATGTACTCTGAGCTTCTAATCAGCTTTTATTGCACTGTACTTTTATATATTAGTATAAGTCAACAACTAAGAGCCACCAGACATTTGAGAAAAGACTTATGCATGAAAGAGACTGAAGTAAAAAAAAAAAAAAAAGGACAAAAAGCTATTTGAAAGAAACAGACCATGCAGAGAAAAGGAAATTTCAAAAACCATTGGTATTTTAGTATTTCCAGAGAGAGATAAAAGAAGAAATGCATCCATGAAACTCAAGATAGTAAGAAAGAAAAAAAATGAAATCTATACACCTACAGGAAAACTAAGGGAATAGAAATGATCTGCTTGAAATTAAAACTTTGATAGGAGAAATGGAAAAGACAAATAGAAGTTTGGAAGATAAAGATGAGGAAGTGTTTTAGAAGATACAATGTCTAAAGGAAAGAAAATTGGGAGAAAAACAGATGCAAACATTAGAGGAGCTCTAATATCCAAATAGAAGAAGTTAATGTACAGAGGGAAAGGAGTAGACAAAGTCATCAAAGACATAACTCAAAACATTTCCAAACATGAAAGAACTTGATATTGAGATTGGTAAAATTGAAGAACATCAGGCCAAAGAAAAGCCTCTATAGATGAGAGAGAGAGACAGAGAGAGAGAAAAACAAAAATCTCTACAAACAAGTCAATATATATAACACAACACACACACCAAACAGGTCATCAGGAATAATATTTGCCTCCTTATATCCATCTTTATAGCAATATCCATAAAACTACTTCAAAAGTTAATAATCCCCTCTCCAAAAAACAGAATTAAATGTACAATTAACATATAAAAGTAAAAATAATGTAAGATAATTGTTTGCCTCTAGATGAAGTATTTAATAGTTTTCTAAATATAAAAGGCTTAAAAAATATTACAAAGAAAAAGATTAAACAACATAAAGCATTGAAATATGTCAAAAACATTTTTATTAGGCTCGGCGCCTGTGGCTCAACGGGCTAAGGCACCAGCCATGTACACCTGAGCTGGCGGTTCGAATCCAGCCTGGACCCGCCAAACAACCATGACGGCTGCAACCAAAAAATGGCCGGGCGTTGTGGCGGGCGCCGGTAGTCCCAGCTACTTGGGAGGTGGAGGCAGGAGACTCGCTTGATCCCAGGAATTGGAGGTTGCTGTGAGCTGTGATGCCACAGCACTCTATCCAGGGTGACAGCTTGAGGCTCTGTTTCAAAAAAAAAAAAAAAAAAAAACATTTTTATTAAATAAAATTAAATGGCAAATGAAAAAACTATTGAAATATCTAACAAAGTTAATGTGTAAAATATTCATATAATGTATAAAAGTTTGTAGACTATGTAAAGTATATACGTATAATATAAAGTGTTCATATTAGTAGATGAGAAAACACACAGGACCCTATTAGAGAAAAACGGACAAAGGATATGAATCAATACATACGATGAAATCAAAATGACTAATATTCATGGAAAAAAATCTCCCTGAGTGTTAATCAAGAAATGTAAATTAAAACTTGAGCTACACTTTTTACAAATCAAGTTAGCAAAAGCTTCTTTTTCAAGTAAAGTTGGTCCCAGTGTTGAGGATTTAAAGTATGTGTTCTTTCTGGAAAGTTTTGGCAATATATGTTACAGATATTAAAATTAAAATCCTACAATAAAGTAATTCCCTTTATAAGTATTAATCTGAGGAACTTCATTCAACCAATATTTTACTGAGTATACTGTCTTAGGTACTAAAATATAGGCCATATATTTAAGGGTAAATGATTAGTAATAATTGTAGAAAAGTGAAAACAAAATAATTGTCCAATGATAGGGGAAAACTTGAATCACTTTTCTCCATAAAATGAAAATTTTTTCAGCTATTAAATGGTTATAAATTATTTTTGATGAATGGTAAATAGTCATTTAGATAATAACTGTTATCTATTTACATTTTAACAGTCATTATCTAAATGCTGCATTGAAGTTTGAAGATCAGAAGAAACAATAGCTAATGTCAGGCATTTTGTCAGTAATCTCCCATTGCAATAATAGATTTGAAATATGCATGCAGCATTAAAATAACAAAAAAAATAAAAACTAAAAAGTATTTGCAACATGAAAAACAAGAAAAGCTGTCCAGTTGTCCTATGATCTTGGCAAGGGCTGCAGTGAAAGGGGCTGTTAAACTTCTCTTCACTTCTCACCTCCCCCACTTTAACCTCCCCCACCAAACACAGACACACCCTGACAAAGCTTATGAGACATTATTTTTAAGAGACCTGGAGGAAAGACTTTCTAATTTTCAGAAATCCATCAATTTAAGGGGACCATGTATTATTTTTAATTATTATAATAAGAAAAAAATACTTTTCTTCAGAACTGTCAAGTTCCCCTTAGATGAAGAATTCAATGTTGCTGTGATCACCATGGATTAGGATAAAATGGAAGTGCATCTGATGTGATAGTGTAATCATTCTCTACTGGCAACTGTGGCTCCAACTGAAAAAAGCAAGAACCAGTGTCACAGTAAAAACAACCACATGAGACATATAGAGAAGTGACACATTGGCCAGAGCAATAAAGGATCTACTCTGTCATTGTACCTAGCAAATTCAGAGCAGTTTTGTTTTGAGCACAGGAACAGTTATAAATAAGAGTAATTACTTTCGATGTATGACATCTGAAGACTACATATATGGAGACATTGCCTCATTCTTCTTGGAATCTTTAGAAATATAGAAAAAATAGTTTATAAAGCAAATACAAAATGCTTGACTCAAGGCTTATTTTAATTGTGTATTCAATAAGAAATGGGGTCTTGTGTGATTTCCATAGTCAGCATTTTATTATTTCTTGGAGGAAAGTTCCTCAGCATAGTATTTACATTTATTTTTCTAAGTTGTCTCACTTTTTTCAGGTGTTAAGAGCAAGTTTTCAGATAGAATGAAATATTTGATTACATAGTCAAAAAATATAAAGAATGTATAATAAAATCATTGGAGAATAATTTTTAAGATTGAATAATTTGGGCGACATGGGGAGACTATCATACAATACAATTAGTCTTGTCACTTGTAGATTCTTCAAGGTTCAGCGTGGGTGATGACCCTGTGAGTAGGAGAGAAGGCCAGCTGGGTCCTTGGTTTCTTCTATAAGGAAGGGAAGGGAAGGGTAGGAAGCTTCCCAGGGGTGTCACAGTGGATTATCATCATCTCCTCGGCAGGCACTGAACGGACATCTGGAGAGGAGGAGATGTGATAGTCAATGGTAACTAGGATAACTCTACCACCCTTAGTAGAAGACAGATAATCATGAGAAACTTAGTTTCAGGAGGATGGTGATCAACTTAACAGGATGGGTTTCAGGGGCTCAGGGGAACCATCCAAGGAGGAGAAGTAAAGCAGAAGCTTGGGAGAAAATATTGGAGAAAGCTAACAATAAACAAAGGGTTTAGAGGGAGGAGTGAGTGTGTACTAATGAAAGTGCTGGACACACACAGGAAATTTATTGAGAATTTTTGCATCTATATTCATGAGTGAAATTGGTCTGAAATTCTCCTTTTTAGTTGGGTCTCTTCCTGGTTTTGGTATCAGGGTGATGTTTACTTCACATTGTCAACTTTCTGGGCATAGAGTTTCTGGCAGTATTCAGAGATGATCTCTTGTATCTCTGTGGCATCAGTGTTATTTCCCCTTTATCACTTCTGATTGAGGTTACTAGAGATTTTACTTTTGTTTTTCTAGTTCATCTGGCCAAAGTTTTATCTATTTTTTCAAAAAACCAACTCCTTGTTTCATTGATTTTTCTGAATGATTCTTTTGTTTTCAATTTCATTGATCTCTGATTTAATTTTGGATATTTCTTTTCTTCTGCTGGGTTTAGGCTTAGCTTAGATTCTTCTTCTTTTTCCAATTCCATAAGATGGCTTGTGATTTTGTTGATGCACTCTCTTCCTGTTTTTCAGATGTGGACATCTAAAGTGATAAATTTTCTTCTCAGAACTGCTTTTGCAGTGTCCCATAGATTTTGATAGCTTGTGTCTTCATTGTTGTTGTGCTCAAGGAAGTTAATGATTTCCTGATTTATTTCTTCCTGCACACAACTGTAATGCAACAGAAGGCTGTTTAATTTTCATGCCTTTCTGTGGGGTTGAATGTTTTTGATGGAGTTGAGTTCCACCTTTAGTGCCTTGTGGTCTGAGAAAACACAAGGTAAAATTTCAATTCTTCTGATTCTGTTGAGGTTTGTTTTGTGTCCTAGGATATGATCAATTTTGGAGACTGTTCCATGGGCTGATGAGAAGAATGTATATTCTTTATCTTTGGGATGGAGTGTTCTATATGAGTCTATCAAGCACAGTTGTTCTTTGGGATGGAGTGTTCTATATGAGTCTATCAAGCACAGTTGTTCTAGGGTCTCATGTAAGTCCTTTATATCTTTGTTTAATTTCTGTTTGGAGGATCTGTTCAGCTCTGTAAGAGGAGTGTTAAAGTCCCCTGTTATTATGGTATTACAGGATATCATATTGCTCAGACTGAGATCTGTTTGAAGAATCTGGGGGCATTTAAGTTGGGTGCATAAATATTTAGAATTGAAACATCTTCTTGTTGTATTTTTCCCTTGACCAGTATAAAGTGACCATCTTTATCTTTTCTGACTATAGTTGCTTTATTTTTTTTTTCCATTTCAATTTATTTTTTATTAAGTCATTTGTACATAGATCATATAGACATTTATGCCATTATGGGATTTGTTGCATTGATTATTTGTACAAATTGAAGTGCTTACATGCTACTAATGAACATAGCTTTCACCTCTTTTACCCAATTGCAGCATTAAGACATTTGTGTTCTACACCTGATAGATCCAACTTTTCCTTGCAATATGCTCCATAGGTGTGGTTTCCCTACTAATCCTCCCTCTATCAACCCATCCCCCTCCCTTCTCCTCTCTCCCCCCTCTCCTGCTTTATCCTAGGCTATAGTTGTGTTTCATTTTTCATATGCAAGTGTGAGTGATTATAAACTGGTTTCAGAGTAGTACTGAGTACATTGGATTTTTTTTTCCGTTTCTGAGATACTTTACTAAGAAGAATATTTTCCAGCTACATCCATGTAAATGCAAAAGAGGTAAAGTCTCCATCTTTTTTTAATGCTGCATAGTATTCCATGGTATATGTATACCACAATTTATTAATCCATCATGGAGTGGATGGGCACTTAGGCTTCTTCCATGACTTGTCAATTATGAATTGAGCTGCAATGAATAATCTGGTGCAAGTATCTTTATTGTCAAGTGATTTTTGGTCCTTTGGATATACACCTAGAAGAGGAATTGCAGGATCAAATGGTAGATCTATATTTAGATCCCTCAGAGTTCTCTAAACTTCCTTCCAAAAGGAACGTACTAGCTTGCATTCCCACCAGCAGTGCAGAAGTGTTCCCTTTTCTCCACATCCATGCCAACATCTGTAGTTTTGGGATTTTGTGATGTAGGCTACTCTTACTGGAGTTAGATGGCATTTCAGAGTAGTTTTGGTTTGCATTTCACTGATGATTAAAGATGATGAGCATTTTTTCATGTGTCTGTAAATCATGTGCCTGTCTTCTTCACAGAAGCTTCTGTTCATGTCTCTTGCCACAATGAAATGGGATCACTTGTTTTTTTCTTAGTAAGAAGTTTGAGTTCTCTGTGGATTCTGGTTATTAGACCTTTGTCAGAAATATAAGTTGCAAAATTCCTCTCCTATTCGGAGGGTTGTCTATTTGCTTTACTTAGTGTGTTCTGGGCAGTGCAAAAGCTTTTTAATTTGATCAGATCCAAGTAGTGTATTTTGGATGTTGCTTCAATTGGCCGGAGTGTCCTCCTCATAAAGTATTCCCCCAGGCCAATTTTTCAAGCATTTCCCCTGCACTCTCTCTAAGAATTTTTATAGTTTCATGTCTTAAGTTCAAGTCCTTTAACCAGTGAGAGTCAATTTTTGTTAGAGGAGAAAGGTGTGGGTCTAGTTTCAGTCTTATACAGGTCACCAGCCAGTTCACCCAGCACCATTTATTGAATAGGGAATCTTTTCCCCAATTTATATTTTTAATAGGCTTATCAAAAATCAAATGATGATAAGTATCTGGGTTCACCTCTGAGTCTTCAATTCTGTTCCATACATCTACATCTCTATATTTGTGCCAGTACCATGCTGTTTTGATCACTAGTGATTTATAGTATAGTCTGAAGTCTGGAAGCGTGATTACTCCCAATTTGTTCTTATTTTTGAGTAATGTCTTGGCTATTCGAGGTTTACTCTGTTTCCATATAAAATGAAGTACTAATTTTTCCAGGTCTTTAAAGTATGACAGAGGTGCTTTAATAGGGATCACATTAAATCTGTAGATTGCTTTAGGTAGTATAGACATTTTAACAATTTTGATTCTTCCCAACCATGAGCATGGTATATTTTTCCATTTGTTAACATCTTCAGCTATTTCTTTTCTCAGAGTTTCATAGTTCTCTTTATAGAGATCTTTCATGTCCTTAGTTAGATACACTCCCAGATATTTCATCTTTCTTGGCACTATTGTAAAGGGGGGATAGAGTCCTTGATTGTTTTTTCTCCTTGACTATTGTTGGTATATATAAAAGATACAGATTTATGAATGTTAATTTTGTATCCTGAGACTTTGCTATATTACTTACTCACTTCTAGGAGTTTTGTAGTTGATTCCCTGGGGTTTTCCAGATATATAATCATATCGTCTGTGAAGAGTGAGAGTTTAATGTCCTCTGGTCCTATTTGGATCCCCTTTATTGCCTTCTCTTTCCTGATTGCAATGGCTAAGACTTCCATTACAATGTTAAAAAGCAGTGGAGACAGTGGGCATCTTTGTCTGGTTCCTGATCTGACTGGAAATAATTTCAATTTTACTCCATTCAAAATGATGTTGGCTGTGGGTTTTCTGTAGATGGCCTCTATCAGTTTAAGAAATGTTCCTTCTATGACGATTTTCTTAAGTGTTCTGATCAAGAAAGGATGCTGGATATTGTCAAAAGCTTTTTCTGCATCTATTGAGAGAATCAAATGGTCTTTTAAAAAAAATTTGTTTATGTGATGTATTATATTTATGGATTTACATATATTGAACCATCCTTGGGACACTGGTATGAAACACACCTGGTCATGGTGTATAATTTGTTTGATGTGTTCTTGAATTCTGTTTGCTAGAATCTTATTGAATATTTTTGCATCAATATTCATTAGAAATATTGGTCTATAATTTTCTTTTCTTGTTGGGTCTTTTCCTGGTTTGGATATCAGGGTGATATTTGCTTCATAGAATGTGTTGGGAAGTATTCCTTCTTTTTCTATGTTTTGGAAAAGGTTAAGTGACATAGGACTTAGTTTCTCTTTAAAGGTTTGGTAGAATTCTGTT
>CAUYRH010056629.1:0-18673 GCA_963574655.1 Perodicticus potto
ATCCACCAAATCGCTGTGTGTTGCCAAGTGCTCATCCACTCCGACAATTCACACGGCGAAAGGTCCAGTACTCCCTCCCTCTCACCTGCTGACTGGAGAGTGATGAACTACCGGACTGTCACCACCGCCATCTTCCGAAAAAAAAAACTTCTCAAGCTCTTTAATGCTAATTTTCACTATGAATACTCAAAAGGGGGAGGAATATAATATACAAAGTTAATACAATATGATATGCAAACTTATTTGATTATGAGACCCATTTTTTATGGACTGTTTTGCAGGACTGTTTTATAATGGGACACATTTTTAGAAATAGTGATTAATAGTGTAGCTCAAATCTATGAGCAAAATGGGAAGTGAGTGGAATGATCTGGAACCTACTTACCTTTAGTTTGCACTTTCCTGACACATCTTGCTCTCTTTCTCCTCCAGCCTGGGCATACTGGAAATTCCCCTAGGTCTTTACCTCGACCCCAGCCCTTTCCTGTCCATTGAATAATGGCTACCCATCAGCGGGGGCACATGATAGAAATCACATTTTTTACCAGGAATTTTCATAGCTCTGATTTGTGTTTATTTTCTTCAGTTTGCTGAACTGATTAACTGGTATTACCAATTTACAAAAGATCTGAGAGAAAGAAAATGAAAGAAGCTGAGAAAAGTGTGTCAACTCAGTTGTTAGAAAAAAAGAGATCTTTCCTTATGTTTAGAAGACTAAAGAGAAGGGGAAGGGACCTGGGAGACAATTCTACAAAATGGACGCTGGCAATAATTTTCAAGAAGTTTAGGCAGAATATTTGAAAATGACTTACTAGAATTAATAAGTGAAATGTATATGGTATATATTTTATTTCTGAATAGCATGAAAATATAATCTTAAAAAGAGGATATTATTGTGATACAGCTAGTTTTTTTTTAGAAAACTAAAATGCAATAACAAAGCTAGCATATTAACTAGAAATTGTGCAGAAAGTCAAAATTATTTTGAGGAATAATATTAAGACACTTTCTAGAAGATAAAAGAAACTGAAATAAGTAGCAGTAATGAAAGAGAAGAGTATAGTGATGGACAACAAAGGATAGAAATTTAGGCTAAAGATAATGTATGCTCCTAAAAATGAGTCCAGAATAAATGCAACAGAAGAAATGCTCATAGCAGCTTGGCACCTGTAGCTCAGTGGGTAGGGCACCAGCCACATACACCAGAGCTGGCAGGTTTAAATCCAGCCTGGGCCTGCCAAACCACAATGACACCTACAACCAAAAAATAGCTGGTGCTGTAGCAGGTTCCTGTAGTCCCAGCTACTTTGGAGGCTGAGGCAAGAGAATCGCTTAAGCCCAAGAGTTTGAGGTTGCTGTGAGCTATGACGCCACGGCACTCTGCCCAGGGTGACAGCTTGAGACTCCGTTTCAAAAGAAAAAAAAAAGCTCATATATAGAATGAAAATAAGTTAAATAAATACTTCAGAGGGTATGTAGAATGAGGCCATTGTGTACCTGACAAAATTAGAGAGGCGATAAGTATCCAATCATATTCTACAGAATATGTAAGATCATGAAGTAAAAGAAAGGATCTTAAAAGAAAAAACTTATTTGCAAAAGTAGAAACTTCAGGCTGCCCTTACTCTCCCTCCTGATATCTAATGCCTGGACATGAGGACTTAATGTTTACATCTAGCTTCATAATTGCTAAAAAGTGGAGGTAATAGAAAGACATAATCAGGTTTGGTATAATGAAGTGTATTTCACATGTCCTTTTCTGCAGAGTTGCTCAAAATATGTCCTTCACATGAGAAATGAATCAAAATTCAAACTCAAGAATTAATAAAGCCTTTATGAACTTCACAAGGCCCACTGACTATGTGGGTGGGTTTTGGAGGAGTGGAAGAAAGCTACTTTTTAGACATGGCATTTTTGTCTTTTTTTTGTGATATAAAATGAAATGAGAATGACAATTATTTGTGGCTATGGAATTAAGGGGTTTTAAATCCTTTTATTTGTAATTTCCACAATTAATATATTTTATCCAAAAACCTATTCTTTTTAGAATTAGAATAATGTTTTTTTCTTAATGCTATAAAACTCAACTTGACAAAAAACTTGATTATATATCTTCATAGACACCTAGATGGCAATCGGTAATAAGAATGTATAATAGTTCATACTGAGCCATGGTTAAGCAATGGGTGATGATTAAGAAATATGGCATATCCATGGTGATAATAAGTATGGTAATTAGAAAACAGAAATGGTTGTGCCTGATTATGATAGGAATTATAAGTAAAGTTCTTCATTTACTTTCATTTTTGTTTTTCTTTGCCTGTCACACAGTAAAATAAATGCAGTGTTTTCTGTCTGCAGATGACAGTCTGTTTACTGTGAAATTGCCAGTGTGGCCCTGGAATGTACCTGAAAATGGATATAATGGTTGATGGTGAAAATAAGGCTGTAATCTGGAGATGAAAGAGAGACACTGAATTCAGAAAAATATTCTAAAAGACTGAAATGAAAAAAGGCACAAAAAGAGGTCCTAATTTTGCTTGTGAAAAGATTCCGCGGGATCCTAATAACCTTCCTAATGCTTTCCTTAATGGAGTTTTTTGTTCCCACTTCCAGCTTTATTATTTATCTATCCTTCATGCATGAAACATTTTTATTGATTTGTTTATTTTTTTTTTGGTCTTCCACTGTGCCGGGCATTGTGCTAGCATCTGGGAAAGAAATGATGACAAGGACAGACACGGTTACATTTCAAAGGAAGTTTTCAAGTTGGAGCTCATGAAATACGGTCCTAGGACATTGAAGGAAACCAGAGTAGCCTCATTAAGTACAAGGTCAAGATAAATTTATACAGAGGGTGCCAAAAACATGTATACACATTTACAGAAAGGAAAAAACTGTGTTTAATTTGTAATAGTCAAGTCAGTTTGACTTCTGCAGTGATAAGAGGGGCTCAACCTGAGTGGGATTCATTTTTTGTTATTGGTACATATTGAGTATGACAATTTTAATACAGTTTTCCCTTTCTTAAGCTGTGTATACATTTTATTGGCACCGTCTGTATTTAACTATCGTAAAATTTCTATTTCGGAAGAGCCAAAGCATGCAAAGGCGTCTGTTGTGGTAATTCATCTACGTGTTTACCCTTGTTGCTGTCTTTTAATGCTTTCCTTTATCATTTCTTTCTCACCGGGAATCGAGGTTATGTGGCAGTCGAGTGGAAGGTGATCTTTCTGGGAGCAATTGCCCTTGCTGGGAAAGGTGCAGCAACTCCGGCCACAGCAGCCTCTGTCTTTCCCCCCATTTTAAAATTTAGCTTTGCTGTTATTCTCTGACCTGCCTCCACTCTGTTTCAGATTTGTATACTCGTGTTTCATGTATCAGTGATGATTCCAATTACACGCTAGGTAACAAGAGTTTAATAAAATGTGGCAATAAATTGTGGAAAGACATCATGCATGTGAAAAAAATGTATTAAGAAATGTGTTCCAGGTAGGGCTTTCAGTATTAAATGACTAATCACTTCCACACACATATACAAAGTGAAGGTTTTATTTAGTGGAACTTGGCCTTTCAAAACTAGAATGCCAAGCAGAGCCTTCCAACTGGTTTTCTTGCCGGTCTGAAACAGTTGTTCCTTTTTACAGAAAACTTTTTAGATGGTCGTCAATGTCCCTCAATCTGAAAAGAAGGAGGGTATCTTGTCCAAAGCTCACATTATTTTGCTTTTAATGGCAAATGATAACAAAAGAAATGGTAATGATTTATTTTCAGGACGACCTAGCGGTCCAGTGACCTGAAATTGAATTCAGGTTCTTCCTTTTATTCTGTAAACTTAGGCAAGTTTCTTACACGCTGCAGCTCTTTAGTGGCAAAACCAGAATCGTTGTGGAAGATAAATAATTTAAATTTTAAAAAATGAATGCAAAATTTTTATCCCAGTGTGGGACATGGTGTAAGCATTTTAAAAAGCCATTGTAAGTCAAGAGTCAAATATAAAGATTTGAATAGGTATAGCAATTCTAGAAGAAATAAAACAGGTTTTGTGGGGGTGGGGATGCTGTTGCCTTGGCTTTTTGTTTCTTTGTTACCTCCAGATTACCCTTTCTGGGACCTGCTTCTCCATCGGCTATAGTGTCAGTTGTGTTTGAATCTGCTCACCTCACCTTCATTAAGAACTGCCCAAATTTCAGTCACTGCCTTACGAGAGAGGAATCACGAGTGTAACTCATTCTGTCCATTTCATTTGAAAGTAAACATTCGGAAATATAGTAGGGAAGGAACCCGCTTGCCGGCCATCAGGGTGGTCTTGTCAATGCCCCTTGCCCAGGAACATTCTGAAAACCCTCCAAGGAGTCGTCCATGTACCCATGCTCTGCGTGCGGGGGACCATGTTAGAGCAGCGGTCATCTGGGCTATGGTCTCTGCGACCTCGTCCTTTTCTTACTGTGTAACTTTGAGAAAGTTATTTGCCTTCTCTGTACCTCATCGTTGCCCAGTGTGAAATGGCAGTCATGATATCTTGCCATATAATCGTAAGGATTAGAGATGACATCTTTCAAAACATTTAGGAGGGTGCTTGGCACATAACAGACGTTCAATAAAGGCGAGATATTGGGATATTATTGCTGATTTGTGAGAGCAAAGTGTCAAGTTAGGGGGTGAGACTACAAAGTGTCACATATTTGCCATCAGTGAAGTAACACATAACGAAGGTTACCCATGACTGCAGTTTCAACGCAGGAAAATTCTGGTGAAGTAAAGAGACATCAGAGGCTCTATTTTCTCCACAGATGTAGGAGTAAGAAATCGAAAAGACAGTCAAATGATACTTGAACTTATAGTACGTGGTAGCAGTCATTATGTACATTGTTAGATCTTGTTCCAAAAGTAACTAGACTCTGAAAAATTTATTTTTTAGAAAGGAATTTGGGGACTCTGTTCTTCATATCTTCTCACGAGTAATAATTATAAAAATAGAAAACGTTTTCTGAGTGCTGATTGTGCACTTGGTGTGTTTCTGAGTGTGTCACCTGTGCGTGACTTAACATGTTTAGTTCTCACAACCACCCCATGAGGTGGGTACTACTACTTTTACCATTTTACATGAAAGATAACTATTTTTAATTGCGTCTTCCCAAGGAAGGGGGGACACGTCCTTTTCCCCATGGTACAAGAGATTTGGAGAGCCATAGCTTGTCCTGTGTACAAGAACCTTCGGAGGGAAGGAAGCTAAATCTTGGAGAGCCTCTTAGATGGCTTTTCTTCACAATCATAACTACTCCCAGTAATTGGGATGATATATAAAATAATAACATAACTATTACCATTAGGAATAAGGTTTATTGAATCCTTTGATTCATAAATCTGCCTTACATAATGACATTTCTAGGAGTGAATGGTATTGAAATAAATGATTTTAAATTAATACCAGTATGATAGTATACTGAAGTAGTCATTGGACAGGGCAAAGCCTATCTTGTCTATCAGTTTGAATATACAATTTTTGTTTCATAGTGTCTGTTAAATTATAGAAAATGTAAAAAAATACCTTCACGAGGGAAGGAATAATCAGAAAGATTGATTTCTGATTGTCTTACCTCAGAGAGCAGCCCTTTAGGAGTGCTAGCACTGTCTTGTCTGGGCTGTCCTTAATTTAGCAATTTTCAATCAGAATTAAAGGTTTTCGTTCATTATTTCTGGGAAGGATGTCAGTTGATCTTTTGTAGGGGGTAGCAATAACATCAAAGAGATTTGAACTTTAGTTATGAAGTGTGTACAAATCATTATTTTATTATAAACCTTTTTACAAAAATATGAATAAGTTAAACCGTAGCCAATGATTGATAATGATGTTGCTACATTGATTTTTATAATATAATATTATAAATAATTCCACTCAGATTTATCTTGCTTTAAATTGAGTATTTTGGAAAATCTTTAAAAAATAAATTATGCGCGTTTACATTGCAAAAACCATTCTTATGAAAGGATTTATGGTAAGAATCATTTGAACAGCATATCCTTTAGAATTTTTGAAATATGTGAGAATTAACAAAATTTGACTTGTCCATGTATTGCTTCCCATAAAAGACCATGTTTTATACTGAAAATCAGGGAAGCTGCCCCTGGGTTCTCACCTGGCTTCTACATTTGTCCCTTGTGTGATTTGGGTGTCACCCTACATACTTTTACTAGTTCTGTTTTTGCTCTAAAATTCTAAGATTCTAATAAATGTTTTACAAACCTCTTGCCAAGCAATTCCTCTGTACTCCTAGGATTCTAGTAAACGTTTTTAAAATGTCCTTTGGTCTAACAGGTCCTCACTTTATTTGAGAGACAGTGTAGTCGATGGACTGTAAAATCAGAACAGCTGAGTTCCAATCCTTGTTTCCACATGGATTAACTATGTGGCCTTCAGCCAGTTATTTAACACACGAGCCTCAGTTCCTCATCAGTGGGGGATTTTATGAAAATGTGTAAATCACTTTGAAAAGTGGGTGGCACATTAAGCATTATATATGATGCTGCTATTAATTCATTGATTGTTTAATTAAAAATCCCAAGCTCACTTTCCCTACATATGAAAATTATTGAAACTTTTGACTGAGTAGAATATCTTTATTTGAGGAACTTAAGTGCTAGTGAGAGAAGAACAGAATCAAGGAACTAATCTATGAAAACTTTTTTTAAAAAACAAACAAATAAATGAATAAATATATATGCCACAAAATAAGACTTTAGTGATGGGGTACTACAAAGATTGAGTGGAATGCTAGACTAGCGATCAATTGTATCTTACACATTTAAAAATGATCAATTATACCTTTACTGATATTAATTTCTATATAACCACTCATTAATTTTTAACTAGAAATATTTTAGCTTCTCCTTTTCTGATGCTTGAAACAGAATCTTTGTGATTTTGGTTTTTTGCTTTGTTACTAAACGGGTACATTTCTCCCCCTATCGCTAGCCAGCCTTCTGTTTAGATGTTGAAAGCTTTCTCGAAATTAAGTATATGTATCTCTTAGTTTCTCTTCAGGATGTGAGGGTATTTGCAATTCAATGTCTGTATGTTTAAAACAACTCTAATTCTACTTCCAATAGGCAGGGTTAATTACCTTTACTGTCCAAGGCTAGACTTTTTTCTCCAACTTCTGAGACAAAAGATTCCTTCTGGGGAATACCATGAATGGGGATGGAACCAGTATTTCTGGGAACTTGGAGGGGAAGCACAGGACATTTGTTTAAATTTGAATGAATGGAACTATCCCCCTTTTACAGATGAGCTAACTCCCTTTTACTGAGATTACTTAAATACCTTGTTTAAGATTGTCAAAGAGATAGAATTAAAACCATTGTTGACTGCTACCAAAGCCCATATTTTTCCATAAAAAAGGGGATTGGAAAACATCAGGACCCATATGACACTGTGCTTTGGGAATGCTTACTTGGTACTTATAAAGAAGTAGGGAGGATTGTGAGGAGACAGGTGGTTATCAAATATGTACTATGTGCTAGACATCGTGACAAGTTTAAATAACTTATTTCTTTGATTACAGAAATATTATATAATAATCACAAAAAGTCCAGGGAAATACAAAAAACATAAGGAAGAAAGCCAATACAGTAATTCACAACTCAGAGATAGTCAGAGTTGACATTTTGGTGTATATCTCCCCAGTCCTTTTACTGTGAACAGATGGATATCTGGAATGACACAACAAGGTTCATACATTTCGCATGGTTTAGAATACTGCTTTTCCTTTTAATATTACATCCTCTGCATTGTTCCAGCTAGAATTTGAATCATTACTTGAAGTTTTTGGAAATTATAGTTTTACCTGTATTATCATTCTTGCCCTGAGAAGAAAGGATTGATTTAACTAAAGATTCATAAAGCTTGAAGTTATAAATTTTTATAGAAAATATAGTACAGAAAGGGAGAGGGTACAAGATACCATGGAATTCGCCACCCTCCCCAGTCCTAACACGTAGCAGGGCCATATTAGCAGTTCTTTTACAGGAGGCTCCCCTAAAGGCACAACAAGGTACCTGAAGTGGGGGAAAGATTCAAACTGAGTAGACTCCTGAATTTTGACCTGTTTTCTAGAAGGGGTGCTAAGTGAACCCTAGCAGACTCCAAATCAAACATTAGTCTTAGGTTTGGCTTTACTCTGGAATGTCCTGGGGCTTCTTTCCTGTCCTCTAGTGTCATTTGGTCAACACTGAACCCTGTCTATGCTTACCACTCTGTTGGGCACAGTTAATGAGACTCGCGTGGTGCCTGCTTTTGAGTTTATAAGGGAGGAAGGTATGTGTCTCCTCTTTGCCTCCTCCCCTAAGTACCCTGGTGTGAAGTTCTGGGGGTTGGGATGGGGAGAAAGCAGAAGTTGCCTGAACTCTTGGGGTAGAAGCTGGTGGGGAGTGGATGTTTGGAAAAACTTTCCTTAGGAAAAAAGATTTCATCTGAGGTTTAAAGGACGAGTAAGATCTGTCCAGAGTATGGGAGGAAATGAAGGTAGAAGGAGAAGAACGTCTGGATCTGACAATTAAGTTCATGAACTCATCCTAGAAAATGTGCTACCTACCTCATTGCAGACTATCACTATGCTCAACTTTGAAGTACTCTCCTTGGATGCTATACACTTGATGCCACCCCTCAAATCAATTTTGGAACTTTTTTTCTGAAGTGGCCATTAGAGCTATCATTCTATTCCCCTACATGTCCTACATGTCCTCAAAATGTCTTCCTTTCAATATTTCCTTTATCTTCTGGTAAAGAAGAAAAGTCATTGAGGGCCTGATCAAGGGGAGGGAGGAGTAAAAACTCCCTCACAGGCAGTGCCATGTAGGCTGGTGCATTGTCATGATGCAAGAGCCATACCTTTCTCATGCCAAGATTTTCAGTTAAGATTTTCCTATTTCTCTATCTGTGTTTACTTGGTCTGTTTTGCTTCTGAAAATCAGCCAATAATTTTGACATACCATTCGACAAACTTTTGCAATGTTTTTGTTAGTTCTGCTCATTACTGGTTGCCTTGACCTGCCTGCATCAGTGACATTTTCTCTAGCTTCAGAAAAATGATTAATCCATATGTACACTGCCATTTTCTTCATGAAATTATCCCCATAAATTTGAACAAACAGATCCTTGACTTCACTTCTACTCTTGCCAAGTTTAACAAGAAATTTAATGTTTGTTGGTTGCTCTAATGCAAGCTCTGACATTTCTCACGATGGCACACAAAAATGCACAATCATGAATGCTACTCCATAAGGCACCACCACACATTGACACAAATACAGCTGTGAGATACTGATATACCAAGGTTATGAAACATTATTGAGTTGTCTGTACAGTGCTGCCAATGTAAGTGCGTGGTGGCAAGTTCATAAACTTCATTGCCAGACCCAAGGAAGAGAGCAGCCTGGGACTTTGGGGAAAAGGAGAGAGAGCAGAGTGGTTGGAGCAAAATGATCAAGTGATTTCAGGTGACTTTAGACAGGTGCTATAGTCTTTCCTATTCTGCCCTTTGATCAATACAATAGAATATAATAAAGGCTCACCAAGGGTTGAGACACCAGTCAGACTGGCAAATGAAATTTAAATGGGCCTAGAAATTTTAATTGTTAGGGAAGGAAATACAAATCAATGAAAATGTCTGGGAAGGTAAATGCCAGAGAGAGATTGAAGTAGAAATGACTGTAAATTTAAAGGCAAATTAAAAGGACAGTTTTCTTTTATTTTAATTTCCAATGCTTATTTAAAGGATAACATGAACATATGCATAAGTTTAATGCTCCCTCCTTGAAAAAAAAATTTTTTTTAAACACAATTTCTAATCCAAGAACAGAAGAAGCTAATGCTCACATTTTTATTCTGAATGAATTACCAACATTTTATTCACTAGTTTCACAAAAGAGCTGAAACCTCACTAAGGTTTCTGAATTAAATTAGCTTTCAGAACCATTTAAAGTTCTTCCATTCTATTAATTCAGCAGACAATCAAGTTGTTCACTTGTTGACTTTTATCCACATGCACTCAATCAAATCAACTATCAAAGAAAGATACCTATTAGTTGTTAATTTCATATGTTAGATAGGAATCCTAGAACTCCTGTTTATATCTCTTTGATAACCTTCTAATCTTTGCTACAGTCTTACTAACAACAGCATTAACTAGTCTGCCATCTATCTTGATTAACAATGCTGAGACTCTGAAAGATGCACAACATCTGATAAGCCCAACAGTGCAAACTTCTAACAATGCTTGTAGCCCTATGGAAAATGGGCTTCTACCATCAGTTGTACAAACCCTTCCAGTTGTCTTAACATCACAGTTGTGCAAATTATTATTTCAAGCAAATGAGAAGAGCTTGTTTGAATGCAGGAGCTTTTATTAATAATTGTTAAGACTGAATGGTTTAAGACATTTTTATCCTCTATTTTCTGTCCTCTGTATTTGGATTTCTAGAAATTGTTTTTGCCTTATATTGAATTATAAGTATACTCTGGGTCAGATCAAGTCAATAAATATTTATTAATCTCTAAATGCTTGACTAGCATTTACTAGGTACATAAAAGATAAGGAAAGTACAGCTCTTCATACCATAAAGTTCCATATACTTGAAATTGTGGCAGATTTCTCTTGTAAGTAGAATTATATTGACTTTAAAGGGTAAGAAAGGAGAGAGAGAACAAATAAATATAATAACTATAATCTTAGCTTCACATGGTAACTTCCAGGTCATTTTTTATGTACTTCTTTCAAAGTCTATTTATACCATTCTTTATCCAGTTGCGTTGCTGAAATCTTCAGAATACTGTATACAACTTCCATGCTGGTTTTAGCCATCTGGCCCACAGCCTTTGCCTCCATAGTCTCAGGAAGTGCTTGGTGACTCCCTTACCCATTCTGTCAATGCTTTCATCACTAAGACCTCATGGTTTCATATTTTCACAACTTCCACTGACTCCCTAGAGCTTGGTTGGAACCATGCTGTGTGCAGTGTTAGAATCTGAAAAGTTCATTTTGCCCTTTTCTTTTCTGAATCTTTATTGCTCCATCTGTTCTTGCACGTGGTCTGTGGAAAATAGACAAGAAGCTGGAGTGCTGAATACAGGATGAATGATGTGAGACATTCCTAGACACATCCAGAATAAAGTGCGTAAAGCTGAGAGAGAAGGATTGAATTCTCATATTATCTTACCAGGGCTTTGCCCACGTACATTGTAGACCTTAAGGGGATAAAATGTGATTTAGATAAAATGTGAACTTATTTATATCCTCAGGTTGGTGGACCACAAAGATATCCACACTTCTTGCTCAACTCCTGTAATTATGCAAGTGACTCCCTTATCTAGTTCTAAAGCCCAAGGTTCCTCTCCTGAGTTCTTTATCTTTAGATACATCTCTTCCCAAAACCTTCAAGCTCAACATGCCCCAATTTAAATTTATCATAAATCCTTTTACACTAGCACCATCTGTGAATTTCATTGCTGACAAACGATAGCACCATTCTTTTAGTCATCCAGTTCTCTATTTCATTCCCAAACTTGCGATACATTACCAATCCCTGACAGTTCTTTCTCCTGAAATTTCTCTTACATCTATCTCTTTTTGCCTATTCTAAAATTCGCCTCCATCTGGTTTTCCAACAGGATGGGATTTAACTCCTTATTATCTCATTCTAAGTTCTATCTTATTTCCCAAGACTCTCATTCCTCTAACACATCTTACCCAGAGCGATGGATTACTTTCATAGAGCTATTTTAGTACAGAAATCTTGTACAAAATTCTTCAGGAGTTCACCTTTGTGAAGTTCAGGACCTTTAATCTGATATTCTTGTCCCTGCTAACCTGACCAACTTTATTTTCAAGCTTATTTTCCTCTCATATATATTTTTTCATATATCTTTATCCACCCATTGCCTTGAGTTTTACGTTTTATTCCTTTGCTCATGAGGTTCTTTCCACCTCAGATTCCCTTCTTCTACTTACCTGTTGGTTACCAGAATAATTTTCAAAACTCTATTCAATCTTTCTTATCTTCCTTTCTTCCAATAAATAGGTGCATTCATAGGCACCTGCTATGTTCCAAAAGGACACACAATCCTGATACCAAGGACCACACAGTCCAGAAGGAATGATCAGGAGATCAATAGGTATAAACACAAATGGGAACAGAGCACTATGATCCTACCTTGTTTGGAAAGTGACAGGTGACTCACAGGAGTATTTTTGGAGGAAGTTGCAGCTATGCTGGATCTTAAAGTATGGTGAAGAATTACCTAGATGAAGAAGGTAACATAGAAGGCTCTTCCAAATATTGGAGCTGGCATGAGCCTCGCCGAAAAAGGAGGTGTTTGGTGAGACCACCAGGAAGTAGGTATTGCTTGAGCTCAAGTAGCAGTGGAAGGGAGCAGCAGAAGCCGGGATCAGAGAGGCAGGCAGGGTATGGGAAGGAACTGCTGCTCTGGTATTTGTCCTGTAGATCTGTGGCCTTCACCCCCTGGAACCAGTTAGGAATGGGTCCACACAGCAGGAGGTGGGTGGAGGGCAAGCTAGAGAAGTTTCATCTCTATTTACAGCTACTACCCGTTGCTGGCATCACTGCCTAAGCTGCACCTCCTGTCACAGCAGTGGCATTAGATTCTCATAGGAGCAGGAATTGTGCTGTAAACTGCTCTAGCGCAGGATCTAGGTTGCACACTCCTTACGAGAATCTAACGCCCCACCCTCTGTGGAAAAATTGTCTTCTTCAAAACTAATCCATGGTGCCACAAAGGTGGGGAAGTATTGGCTGTAGAAGATGGGGACCATGAATAGATTTCAGCAGAGTGACATAACTAGATTTGCCTTTTAGCTAGACCAAATAGTAAGCTATGTTGAGGTTGAATTTGAGGAAGAAAAGTCGACCGATTACAGTAGATGGAATACGTTAACATTATCTAGGGGTGAGAGAGAATTAAAGGGGAAGAAATAAAATACTTCATAGCTAATATTGGCATCATTCTCTTGATTGGTATTGGAATTAAGGGAGAGAGAGAGAGTCAATGACTATGTCCAGATTTCTAGTTTACTAAATTGGCTGGATAGTGGTGCTACAAAATGCGATTAAAAATATAATGCACAAGGAGCAGGTTGGTGGGGGATATGAGAGGGAAATGCCGGAGATAAATTCGAAAGACCTTATCATCGCCTCAGGCGAAGAGGAATGAAGTTAGATACGTGGCATGTAAGATGCGTGGCATCCTATCCGAGGCTCAGAAGATGGGTCTTCACTGAGCTTCAGAGTTGGGATTAATGAGCACCCAGGCGGTATTTTATAGCTGAATTGAGTATGCATCAATGTGGTATATGGTAGAAGGAAAACTTAAGGGATGGGTAGAGGAAGAAGACCTGTGGAAGCAGATGAGGAAGAAATATACTTTCCCCTAGGTTCCAATATACCTCTTTTGATCACGTTTCCAAAGTATTTAACACTCTTTGGGGGAAGGGAGGTGGGGGATTTCTTCAATCTCTCTTATTCAAAATCTCAATCTGATCCGATTAGAGGAAGTTTACTGGGCCCTGCTCACGAGCAGATGCATTTGCGACTGTGATTTGATGTTCCCTCGTGCTCAGATGTCTTCCTTCTCTCCCCTACTGCCCGCACAAGTGGCAATTGGTACGCTGTGACAGGGCTCTCTTGAACGTCTCCCTTGCTCCTCTTTTATTATACGCTACTAAATTCTCATCACTTCTGGAGAGTAGCTGGGGAGTGAAGATTGGGGCCCGGTAGCTCGCTGCAGGTTTTGAGCGGCAGACACATTCTCTAAACCAGCTTTACCGGAGAGCCCTGCAATGGAGTATTAGGCCCTTGTCCAGCTAATTCAAAGGTGGTAATGTGCCCATTCATCTTCGTGTCTTGTACGTATTGCTCTCTCACTGCTTCAGGGAGAAGCTATTGGTGACAGGTAGAACTCAGGCGTTCTTATCTTTCCCCTTCCTCCTTAGCACTCTCTTATAGCACTTATACCATACATTTTTATATATTATATATTTTAGTTATTTCTGCTTATTTCCTATTTCCTCTGTTATACCCTAGAGCGGGCGTCCTCAAACTTTTTAAACAGGGGGCCAATTCACTGTCCCTCAGACCGTTGGAGGGCCGGACTACAGTTTAAAAAAAAAAACTATGAACAAATTCCTGTGCACACTGCACATATCTTATTTTGAAGTAAAAAACAAAACAGGAACAAATACAATTCACACCAACGCATGTGGCCCGCGGGCCGTAGTTTGAGGACCCTTGCCCTAGAGACTTAGATATTTCACTCTTATAATGAATAAAGGTATTTTTATTTTCAATAAAATGCCAGATCCTTAGATAGTTAAAGACTGGTTCTCAGCCTGTGAGTCACAACCCCTTTGTAACAATGAAAATACATCGCGGCATTAGGAAGGTAGAGAACCACTGGTTTAAAGGATTATGCCACCTTGCTCCATTTGAAATTAAAGACAACAAAATGAGGTATCAGAAACACAAACTGCGAGCATTTTTCTGAAATGATTGCAATTGGGATTTGAAGTCAGGATCATGGACAAACCTCACAACTTGTGATAGTGTCGTATACACTTTAGCTGGCACTTGAGTGTCTCCTTCAAAGCCTTGTAAATATACATGCTGTTGTGATATCCTTCCCTTCCTAGCAAGGCGTGTGGGCTTTCCTGTAGTTATTTCAAGAGATGCTGGAAATACTATGATATTTGGGGATCTATATTTCAAGGTAAAGAGGGCTAAACCTCATGCTTTTGACAGTGTTTCATTTGGTAAGGTGGAGAAACCTCAAGTGTCTACAGGGAAAACATAGCACACTTCTTACTTTCAAAATGTGTACTGAGGGAGAAATTCCCTGTACTTCTTTCAGATGTCATGTTTTTAATGCCTAAGCTTCCTGTTGGTTTACTCTAAGCATCCTAACTTCTTGGCTGGTTGGCACACAAATGCTATCTTGGTACCTATATAGTATTATTTTCTTAATAATAACCACTTTCCCATTGGCAAGGGAGTTGCCTCGCAAAAGCAAGGGAGTCCCTTAGAAGTCTGTGTGTGTGTGCACATGAGCATGTTTAAAGAATTTGAATCACTGGTGCTCTGAGGCTAGAACTCAGTGTCAAGCCTCTTAACTCCAGCATGGACGCAGCCTGGCTTCCAAATACCCTGTACTCAAACCAAGCAGTTTATTTTCTGTTCAAGCACAGAAACTCTCCTTAAGACTGAAAGGTTCACTTGTAATTTTCAGTTGAATTTTAATTAGTTTTTATGAGGGAAATGGTATGTTGTGGTGATGTAAAAATTTTGGAGATTCAAAGACATCATGTCACTTCATAAACACTTTGTCAGCGCCTTCTTTACTATTAAACATAAGCCAGGATTCCTATCTTCAAGGATTTTCCAAGCTAGTTGAAGAGAATGTGAAAAGTTAAACTACAAAGACTAAAAATAAAACATGAGAATATGTGAGATGTCAAAAGTCAGTGATCCAAACTTCAGAATGAAGTGTAAATTTATTTTAATAAAATATATCCGTGACCTCTTATGATTCTGGAAATGTCCCTCATGCCTTCAATGCCTGGGAAATGGAGGCATTGCGAGTGCTTGGACCATTTTGTAAGGTGTGGATGATAACTTTTGAAAATTTAAGAGAGAAGGAGAGCTTTATCAATGAAGTTGGATGAAATGCATTATATCATATCATGACTATCGGAGTTCTATTTTTCTGGAGTCACTCAGGTGTGGCCACAGAGTCAACGCTTGGATATTGCTGTCTTGTTTTCTGCTCAAATTCTAGCAATCATGGAAGGCAAAAAAAAAAAAAAAATTATTATATTTTTGATGTTGATGATTATGGTCTGGGTCCCCAGTCTAAAAACTGAATCTGGAAATGACCTATGCATTTTCACCATTTTGATGACTGCCTTTTATTAAATCCCATTTCTCGGCAAAAGCATTTTTTTTTCTTAGCTGAAACTCAACATTTTAGTGTCTCCATATCCTCTATTATGACCTGCTGTTTACTTCTTTCTTGGGGCAAATAATAATAACTATACCTTTCCTCTTTGGGGAGGGTGGTTGGGCTATCTTTCTTTCTACCAGTTCCTTCCTAGAAAACCATATTAAATGGATCTTTCTTTTTTTCCTTTAGTTACTTAATTTGGAAAGCACTTCTTAATCTAGTCTCCTAAGTTCAGAAAACAGGAAAATTGTATACAATTACAGAAAATCTGTTTTATATGTTTGGTAATTTTTTTCTCTCCATTCATATAAGTCTGCTAACTTACAGTGAATATTCAACTAGGTTACATAAGCCTAAATATTTGATTTTCATTAGGAAGGCTGGGATTTATGAAATGTTTTTCCCATTACTACTTTAATAATAGCTATATAGGTAGCATATCCCCTAGGACTTTTGCTTTTCTGTTTTAAAATTCATTTAGCCTTTGTTATGTTATATTTTATAGTGCTTAAAAAAAAGAAAGAAAAACAAAATAAGAATTCTTCATGCCTCTAGGTATGGCATTTTGATAAATTAAAATCATGACAAGCTTCCATTAGAAGTCTCATTTTTTTTTTACAGTCATCTCATTTAATAATTATGAGCACATCTCAGTTACAATAATTGTGTTAAATGTTTAACATTACAAAGCTTTATGAGAGCATTTCCAAGCTGATTCTCTTGATCTGACAGCCACAGAGGGACCCTCTTGAGCACAGCACATTGTAAGGAGAGGAATATTTTCATTGCTCAGAGGAGATGTGAAAGGAAGAAAATTAACATTTGTTGATCACATAATATGTGATGGATACTATGTGAAGTGTTTCTTTATAGCTATATTTTACAGTAACCTTATGAAGTTATAAACATCTTATAAACATGGCGCAGAGGTAAAGTACCTTGTCCAAAGGCACGTGTCTAAAAAGTGAGCAGACTGAGGTTCCAACCCGAGTCTACCTGATCACAAACCCTGGTATTTTCTTCAATGCATTCTGCTGCCTTGTAGTCTCATGGTGGTATAAAAAGTGCTGGCCTAGGAAGACAACACATTTTTTATTAAATCATAGCTATGTACATTAGTGCAATTGTGGGGTACAATGTACTGGCTTCTTATACAATCTGAAATATTTTCATCAAACTGTTTAACATAGCCTTCATGGCATTTTCTTAGTTATTGTATGAAGACATTTGTATTCTGCATTTAGTAGGTTTCATCTGTACCCTTCTAAGATGCACTGTAGGAAGAAAACACTTTTAAGTCTAAACTCATTTTACAGTTGTGGACCCATGGGAAACTTCAGCTTCTGGGTCAATGACTCCCAATTTATTGGGTGAGAATAAAACATCTCTCAAGCTGGTTGTGAGAATTAAATATGATGGTATATGTATGCGTTCTTTGTGGAAAATAATTATAGCCAACATATATTCATTTGTATGTTGTGCACTCTACCAAATACATTTAGTATATTTATTAATTTATTATTATAAAACCTATGTGGTTATTTTTATCTCCATTTCATATTAGGGAAACTGAGGCTCAGATAGGTTAAGTAACTTGCCAAAGACTACACACTTAGGTAAGTTGAGAGAACCAGGATATAAACCCAGGTGATCAAGATTCAGAGTTCATGATCTTAACCACTAGTATACATTGCACTATAAAATGTAAATATTAATATAATTTCAGACTTCAGAATAAATATCAAAATGATGCAAGAAATAAGGTGAGATCATTGTTAGCTAATAGCTTTGAAGAAGTGCAGCTGGAACTATTTACCATCCTAGCGTATAAAATGTGGCATAAAGAGGCACTTTAATGAAAGTTAATCTAGTCCATTACCATATCAGGGTCAACTAGGCAGCCCTTATAGTTCTGCTTTGACCCACTAACGATGCTAGACTATCTAAGATGACCTGTTTTTTTTCCTGGGGACACTCGGGTGCCTTGGGGATATGCCCCCTGAAAAAGAACTTGGAGGATCCTAGCAGGGAAACATTCTCTTAGAGATATAAGCCTTACATATATTCTTACAATATAAATATAAAAAGAAGGAGCACTTCTTAGGGATTTATGTTAACAAGACCCAGAATTCAGGGTATATATTTGTGGCTTGTGTGCTGCTAGTCCTAATCCTGATCTTATAACTCTGACAAGCATTCATATTTACAAGTACTCTTTTCTTTTGGGCCCAGATATGGCCTTAGAATATTTCTCAACACTCTTCTGGGATATCACTACTAATTTTCACTCTAATCTTTATTTGTTCCTACCTTCTGCTTGCTTTAGGTTTAATTTGTGTTTTTCTTCCTTAATGTTTTAAGGTGAAGGGGAAAGTTACTAATTTGAGATCTTTTTTTTTTTAAATTTATGGGGATAAATTTGCCTCTAAGCCAGTGGTTCTCAGCCTTCCTAATGCCTTGACCCCTTTTTTTTTTTTGGTGGTTATATTTTAATCAGAATCAGACATTTAATGGCAAAAAAATATTCCATACGTGGCTTTGCTGTTCTGAAACTCATGAACTTAAAACCCAAATATGACACAAGTAGTCTTAAGAATTATTTTGGCCAGCTTCCCCAACCCCAAAGGAAATTAAAAAGTAATAATGTAAAAAAGTTAAGGTCAA
>CAUYRH010056631.1:0-26630 GCA_963574655.1 Perodicticus potto
AAAACAGAAAAATAGCCGGGCGTTGTGGCGGACGCCTGTAGTCCCAGCTACTTGGGAGGCTGAGGCAAGAGAATTGCCTAAGCCCAGGAGTTGGAGGTTGCTGTGAGCTGTGTGACGCCACAGCACTTTACCCAGGGCGATAAAGTGAGACTCTGCCTCTACAAAAAAAAAAAAAAAAAAAAATTCTAGAAATAAACAATTTGTAAGTTTTAATTACATGCCATTGTAAGGAACATAAAATCTCTGATCATCCTGCCCCCCATCCTGCCTGGAACATGGCTCCTTCCTTTTGCCCTTGCATATCTAAGCTGCCTTCACGAACCATCCATCAGTCACCTAGTAGCTGTAGTCTTGGTTATCAGACTGACCGTCGGGGCATCACAGTACTGTGTTCATGACACTTTTATTTTATTCAATGATGGCCCCAAAGTGCAAACATTGTGATGCTGGCATACTGCTATGATTATTCTATTTGATCACTACTTATTATTGTTGTTAATATTTTACTGTGCTTAATTTATAAATTAAACTTTATCATAGGTATGCATGTATAGGAAATACATGGTATACATAAGGTTCAGTACTATCTGAGGTTTCAGGCGTCCACCAGCGGTCTTGGAACATATCCCCTATACATGAGGAGGTGGCTACTGTAATTCTGCAACCAAAATGTGGCTAGGAAATGCTCAGGGAATTTGAGATCCACTTTTGGAGCAGAATGTGATGTTTTCAAAGTTGTCATAGTTCCACTAAACTCCCTGCCCAACCCCGAGATGATAACATCATTGACAGCAACAACAGCCTCTTTCTGGACCCATTATGAATTTACTGAACACCTACTGCTGGCTCAGGGGCTCAGCAGTAAATTTATTATTACTAGTTATACATCCCAGCTTCATCTGACTGCCAGTGGATAGAAATAAATGATTTCTGCATTAAAGGAGGTAAAAAAAACCCAAAACATACAGCTTCCAACTCCGGAAAACGTTCTAGGAACTGTGCCACGTAGGTCACGATAGACTGCTCATCGGGCGTGTCGACCATGATGTCTGTTAAGAGAGACACAGGGATTAGCAGGAGGCGTGAATGTACAGTTTTCACTAGGATTCTACAGCACTTGTTCAGGAAGGATCTCTTCCATCACTGGGAATTTTTCTCCTTATTTTCTACGTGAGGAAATTTAGGCTCAGAGAGGGTAAAATCTCACAGCTGCCTGATGAACAGAAGAACTGGGATGTAGAATCGAGGGGTCCTCTTGCCCCACTTTCTGTTCATTCTGCCCTGGGATTTCAGTCCTTCCTCTGTGAGCAAGCGGCTCACTGCTGGGTCTGGGGACAGGTCCGGTGAACCAGGCACATGATCCAAAGAGCCCTAAGATAGCCTAACTCATGTGGACGACAATTTGGCAGAGAGAGCCAAACACCTTTAAAAGGCGCGTTCTCCCTGAACTCTATCACTCTGCTACTGGAATCTGGGATTAAAGGAATACTCTGAGGTGCATGGTGAGCTAGCTCAGTAAGAAGCTCATCGCACGGAGGTTCTGAATATTTCTGAAACAACCTTGACGTCCACCAGTAGTGCAATAGCCAAGTAAATTTTAGTATGCCCACTTACACGGACTATTTTGCAGCCAAGAAAATCTATAATGACGACATCATACCAATATGCAAAACACTTATGTCATAGTATAATGTTAAGTAAAAAAAGACAAAATGATACATACACCAAACAATACCACTTAAGTGAAAATATAATTAAATGCATACAAATATTGGAAAAATATATGATCTGAAGGGTAGAAATATAAGACATAAAAATTTCCTTTAAAAAATATTTTGGATTAATATAAGGGTACATACAATTGGGTTACACTGTCTGATTTGTTCAGTAGTGCTCTTCACCCAGGGGGTGTGCCTTATACCCCGACATTGTACATTAGTTGGGAGCTTCCCCAGCCTCTTCCCCCCACCTACTTTAATTTCATGGTGTTTTTCTCTAGTGTGAGCTTGATCATTTTACTAGTTTCAAATTAGTACTGAGTACATAGGGTGCTTGCTTTTCCGTTCTTGAGACACTGTGCCAAGAAGACTGATCTTTAACTCCATCCAGGTAAATACAAAAGATGTAACCAGGAGACATAAAAATTTCCTCATTTGATTTTTCTGTCTTTTCTAAATTGTCTACATGGAACAGCAGGTAGTACATTCATAATAAAAATCATTAGAAAGTGGGCGGTGCCTGTGGCTCAATGGCAGGGCGCCAGCCCCATATACCGAGGGTGGTGGGTTCAAACCTGGCCCCGCCCAAACTGCAACAAAAACTAGCCAGGCATTGTGGCGGGTGCCTGTAGTCCCAGCTACTTGGGAGGCTGAGGCAAGGGCTGAGGCTAAGCGCAGGAGTTGGAGGTTGCTGTGAGCTGTGACGCCATTGCACTCTACAGAGGGTGATAAAGTGAGACTATGTCTCTCAAAAAAAAATCATTAGAAAGAAAGAGAGTGGGTGAGAACCACTGTTACCTTCTGGCTCCAGGAGCCTGGGGATGTGCAGGGCATCCTGTGCAATGCTGAAAGCCTTCTCTAGATTTTCTCGCATGGAATCTTCCAAGGCCTGTTTCATGTCCACCAGGCTGGGGTCGATGGCCTTGATCACAGCCAGGAAAGCCAGCCCACTCCTCCAGCTGCCCGCAAAGTCCTGCACTGCCACGCCATACCTGGAGGAAGACAACAGCGGCAGTCACGACACAGGTTAGCAAACGGACGCAAAGGGAGCAGGGCGGCACATGGCAGCCTGGTGCGCCTCTGAGTAGGGCTGGAGCTGCTGACCTTGCCAGGCAAAGATGCCCTGGCCCTGGAGCACCTGCAGAGCTGCTCCAGCCACTTTCATTTCCATTTCCAGACAAATGGGATAAGAGGGTGTATGTTGTACGAAAAGGAACCACAGGACTGTGTTCTTAAGTCCCCAGATATATACAGGGAGGCCATAAAGTTCTTGTACAATTTAGTTCATGTACTTTAGTCACATGAACTTTATGGCCACTCTGTATAAAAGACAAGTCCTACTCAGTGCACATTTTACCCCATATCAGTGACACCGGAAACACAGCAAACAAGGATGTGCTAGGCAATAACAACACAGCCACAGAGGTGCAAGTTTACACTTCAGGGCCCACTTCATGCTTATGGTGCTGTGGCCTTGGGCAAGTCACCCACCCTCTCTGAGAATCCCCAGGTATAAAACAGGATCATTGCACAGTGAGCTTGCTGGGGTCTTATGGGGAAAGGGTAGCTTGAGCTCCCAAGAACAGTTGTGTCATATGGCTAACCTAACTGGCAACGGCAGTGGCCCACAAAGCCACTCACTAAGTGACAGCTACTATCACTTCTAACACAGAGAAAAATTATCATTTTAAAAGTGAGGGACAGAAGAGGAGTTATGTTGCCAGGCACTCATTTCCTTTAGAATGCATACATACCTAAGATACCACTGATCTCGCAACTGTGGTTCCTCAACTGTACTAAAGAAAAAAATCCCAAAGCCTTTTTATTTAGAAATCATTTAAGACCCACAAGAAATTGCAAACACAGCACAGTGTCCCTGTCCACTCTTCCCCCAACTTCCTTTAACTGCGTTTTACATTACTAGAATGTATTATCCAAACCAGGACATTGACATCTATCTAAAATAATTATGAATTAAGCTACAGACTATATTTGAATCTCACTAGTTTTCACACACCCTCATGTTTGCAGCACTGGTGTACAGATTCGTGTAACTGCCACCACAACGGAGATGTAGAATTGTCCCACCACCCTAAGACACCTCCTCTCCTTTACAATCACACACTCTCCCGACCCTAACCCCTGGCAGTGAACTCTCTTTTCATTGATCTATTTTTAACAACTTTCAACGGTTGTTTGCAATTGTCAGCTCTCAATCCATACACCAGGGAGAAGGGAACTCATATTTGTGAAGTGATTATGGACTGGCATGGTGCAAGCTGCTTTCACAGATTTTATTTCATTTCATCCTAACTATTCAGGAAGGCAGTGAAAGATGATAAGTTACCATTTTGCAGATGAAGCTTACAGAGCTAAGTGATTCACCAGGATCTCCACTGGTCCATACATGCCCCAGGTTGGTGTGGTAATCACCACGCAGCTCAGGGGCTGTTGGCCCATTGCTGGTAAAAGGCCTTAATACGAAACTGCTGAAATTGCCCCTAGTTGCTGGCATGGGGTCCAAGAAGGGCTGGAACTTATCTCCAGTTCACCTGTCTTGCTTTTGGAAGGTCAAACTTAACCTCAAGTATGTTATCCTTTGTATTATTATTGTTAAAGTAGGTACAGCCTCTGGAGGTTAGCACGATGAAGTTCACAGGATGGACGCCCCTATGATTTTTATTCAAATCCTCTCACCAGCTTTTTGCAAACTAAACATTCTGCAAAGTACATTTTTTATTTGCAAAAACTGAAAAAGTAATGCACAGTGCTCCCCTATTCTGATAGTCTGTACGAAGCAACAGGCACATACATAACCGGGTCCTTAGAAAAGATTAATTCCCCTTTCCTGTGCCCACCCCAGGGAAAGGGGCGCTCTTCCTTCTGCCTGCAAACAGCTTATTAAACAAGGTGGTGGGTGGGCTGTGGCTTACTTCCTCGTCTTCCTCTGCACCCATGCCAGCAGGGTCTTGATGGCCTTCCTCTGGTCTTTCACTGATATCGCCACACTCCTCTCTGTGGTGGGTGTGGGTGGGAATGACGAGTCTGAGTCTGTGCCCCCTGGGCTGGGTGATAGGCTGGAAGATGGAGAGTTTCTGCTGAGGTTGCCCGTGAGCTCCTTTATCTGGAAGGAAAATGGCATTTCAGATCACAGAGACGAGTGACCCTCCAGCATGTCAACCCTGGCTGGAGGGATCAGCTAATGCAGAATTGCCGAGAGAGAGAGAGAAAGAGAGAGAGAGATAGAGATAGAGATAGAGATAGAGATAGAGATAGATAGAGAGAGAGAGAGAGACCCCGTTCTGATGGCTGTGGCCTGAAGTATGTGCAGTTACACTCTATGGGAAAGATTATCTCCAGGACTCTCCAGCTCTGGCCAGCCACGGCACACAAGGTCTTGCTCACCTGACTCCACCTGCCCCTGCCTCCCAGTACCCATCACTTCCAGAATGTGTCATGCATCAGGCCTCTTCTCATCCTGGTCCTGCTGCCTGGATGTCCCTCCCTCCATCTTTGAACTCCTATCGTGGGGATATTTGTAGGAAATGCAGAACCCCAGGCCCTGCCCCAGACTTACCTACAGAATTAGAATCTGCCTTTCAATACCACCCACAGGCAGTATGTATGTATAGTAAGTTTGAGAAGGACCAGTGTAGTGGGCTCCTACTCATCCTTCAAAACCCAGCTTTGATGTCACTTCTTCCAAGTTTTCCTCATTCCCATAGTTGAGCTACCTGCCCCTTCTTGGAGCTCTTACACATCCTGCTCATACCTTGATCATGGCCCACACCACAGAGTTCTACAATATGGGATTAACTTGTTTGTGATCCTTGAGGGTTATGAGGAGAGGGCCTTATATGTCCAACACCTGGTGCCTCAGAGAAACTCAATAGACATTTACTAAATAAATGAATGAAGCTCTAAGATGGATTTAAGGTCTTGACTTTTAACACAGTTTCAGAATGTTTCCAGAATCTTTCAAGGAGTTTGATAGCGGATAAGTATAATAGCAGTTCAAGTACCCTGTGTATGGCACTGCCCAGTTGACAAAGGGTTTTACATAAGGCTTCTCTTGCTATTCATCACATACTGTGTGATCACTGCTCCCATTTAACAGATATGGAAACTGAGGCTCAGAGAGAAAGCCTTTGGTTTTTTAAGTTCAAGGCTCACCCAGAATGGGATCTCTTCTCTCCAAAACTTGTTTGTACTCATTCCTCTCCAAGGAATACACATTCGGCCAAAAGCCTGAGCAAACTGTCCCCACATGGACCGTTTTTATTCTTGGAAAGGTAAGCAAAGAATGAACCATAGCTTCACCCCTCCTAGTCAGGGAAATGTACTTAAGTACAATTTAAAGTGCCATCCTCTTACACCAAGCACAGAGCCAGTCCTTCCTCTATAAAATCTGCATTTCCAAACACAGGCTGAAGTTGCAAAGGGTGAAACAATGTTACATGCTCCTCTTCCTAAAGTATCTTTTTTTCTATTTATTTTCTGTAGATTCCCATTGGTCAAACCCACCCAGGGCATCTTTAGTACAGACTCTTTCATCACCTCTAACAAGCACGTGGGTCATTTTAAGAAAATAACTTAAGCAAGTCCAATTTTTGGTTTGAAGCACTTCCCCAGTTCTTGTGACACTTCAGAACAAAAGTACTTTTCAAAGTAAATATTTAACTCTTCAAATCCTAAGAGGATGGATATTATTTTCTAGACAACAAAGCTCACACCACTTTTGAGATCACAGGGACTCAAATGTTTTAGCAATGAGATTCCTCAGGATCTTTTTTTGGTGAACAAAAAAGACAAAAATCTGCCAAAAACTAAGTCTCACTGTCTCCCGTGATCTGGCCCTACTCTGTTCCGTTGGCGTTCAGCTGATTCAAAGTAGTTACTGTGTGTTATCACAGAAAGGAAATTATTTTACCTGGAAGAAGAGAATTATGTTCCATATCAGTCCAAGAACCAAAGAGGGGTTGCCATCTGCTATTTCTGCTGCATCAATGCTAACCAGCTTAACCTAGAGGGAAGCAATTGATGAGCTTGAATGGGGGTGTCCAGGGAGGTTAACACATAGTATTTTCTGGTGCCCTCATGGGCCTATTTTTCTTGTTTACCCTGCCACTCTCAGGCACACTCAGCATTCAAAAATATATTTACCTTGTGCAGACACTATCCCAAACTCCTTACAAGTATTAACCAAGTTTACCCTCACAACACCCCTATTATGTAGGTACTTCTATTATCCCTGTAATTCAGGTGAGGAAGTTTCAGTGGGCGCAGGTCATACAGCTAGTGAGGTTCGGTCATTCTTTTCCAAGGAGAGATGGCAAACGCCCAATTGGTCTGTCTGCTACACTAACACCACCAAATGGATTTAGCATGTCCTTGGGATAAACACAGAGCACCAACATGAGCAGTCACGGACAGTGGATGGATATGGCTGCTGCTAATTAGACACAGTGTGCTGGGATAAGGTTTATATACCCAGGGTTTCTGCACCATTACAAAATATCCTACTAATTGGTAATAACACGCCTAGTGTAGAAACCTTAGGGAATGACCTATATGTTTAACTATGTTCTGACTATAGAATGACTCTCTTGGTAAACCCCTAAAGCCAAGTTGGGCCCTACACCAGCTGCATCAGCGTCACCTGGGCACTGGTTAGAAATGCACATTCTCCCCCAACCTAGGCAATCAGGACCTCCAGAGGTGGGGCCCAGCAATCTACATTTCAAAAGTGACCTGGGTAACTCTGATGCACACTCAGTCAAATGATGACTGCCCTAAGTCATCATTTCATTCCGCAAACAAAATCTAAGTACTATACAGAGATCAGGTTCTGCGAAGTCCTCTAGAGGAAAGTCAGAGAGTAAATACTTAAGGCTTTGCAGGCCACAACAGTCTCTTTCGTATTTTCTTCTTTTTAAAGAGCCCCTAAAAATGTAAAAATCTTTCTTCAGGGGTTAGAGAGGAAGAATAAAGTAAGTCGAGATATATTTTTAGACCCACATTGCAAAATTCTGCTTGATCAGGAAAGAAAACCTGAGAAGAGTATCTCGGGCAAACACTTTTCTTTTTCCTCCACTCCTTTCTTCTCCCTTCCCCTCCTGGCTCTTTAAACCATTTGACATCAGTCTCTGATCCTATCAGTTTGTCAGGGGGTTCCGACAACACCAATCAGTCAGGCCTCGGCTCACTTAATCGAGGGAGATGTCTGGGTTTCCTGGCTGAAGTCTGTTTTGCAGGCTGATGCCAAGAATATAATTCAGACAACACAGGCTCATCACCAGCAGGTTGGAGGCCAGGAAGGAAGTTGTCAATATTGTGAATAACACAGCTGATCAAGTTCAGGTCCAATATTCCACCCACATTCATCACAAGCGCACGTCCTACGTGATGAATCACTTGCCAGACTTGGCCTGCTCATCTCCTGAAGCTCTGCCTCTGACAGGTCCCTCTGTTTTTGTAGGTTGCTGAACACATTCCAGTTCAGGGGAATCAAAGCAGTCAGTCAAGTGTATCGTCCTGGCTCTTGCCCCCACCTGGAGGAAGCCGAAATGACAAGTGACAGCTATGGCCCTCTGAGCTGAGGTTCCAAAGTGAGAGAAAGACAGAGCTGCCTTGTAGGGGTGCTGTAAATATAAACGTGCACCATTCCGAGAAGAAGAGGGTCAGGGAAGGAGCAGGTGGCTCTGAGAAAACCAATGGGAGAAAAAAGCACTCTCCTGGCCACGAGGTACCGGGAGCCTGGCAGAGGGAAGGTGGCAATTGCAGGTGGTAGGCCAAGGCCCCAAGGAGCAAATATTTCCAGAGACCTTGCCTTGGCTGCCCAGCCACTTATTTTGCTTTGGGGGTGAACAGACAACAGACTTCAGTGAAGAACTTCAGGGACAAAGTCTTCCTCTTCTTCCTCCTAACTCAGCTGGTTTTGTCAGACTGAAAACAAGCGAACCAGATGGTTAGGCATATTCCTTCTCCCTCTCTGGGCTGCCACATCCAGGGAGATAACGCAGGGACCTGGTGAGTGATAATGGCCATGATGATAATGGCTTCCCCCGTGGAGCACAAACTGGCAAACCTGCTGACAGGTCTTCACAGGTTAGTTTCTTTTAATGCTCAGTATACACCCATTTCATAGATGAAGAAGCTGAGGTGCACAGAGGTTGAATGACTTGCAGGAGCTCACAGAGCTGGTTCTGTGGGACAGCCCCCTTCTGACAGGGCAGAAAACACTCTGCCCAGTGGCACACATTTGTGAAGAGAAGGGAAGACATGGATGGCCATGGCCACTGACTGCACCCGGGTCCTGGCTGCTGTGTGGCATTGATCGCCCAGCTCTGGGCCCTGTTTTTCTCTTCCTAGGGCGGGGACAGTGGGATAGGAAGGCACTTGCAAGGGTCCCCTGAGTGTTTTGCTGATCCCAGGAACGGGACGAAGAATGTATCTGACGTGTGTGTTTCCACTTGTGTCACTCCGCTGCACTCACCTTCCCACTGGAGCAGTCACCTGCCCTGGAAAATGGGGCCAAGTAGGGCACAAAGCCGATAAAACACATGCATATTGGAACATTTCTAGATGTTTAAAACAATAAGAGAGGAAGAACAGCCTTTACTGTTCTATTGTACTATGAAGCCACCATTGCAGACAGTTTGGCAGATATTTTCGGATGCACTGCAGAAGGGCAGGCCTTCCCGAGCCTTTACAGTGCACATCCACATCGCCACACCTGTGCACAGGCTAGTCCCCTGCCCTGGCTCAGCTGTCCACTTTTTTCCTGTGCAGGGTCATCCCTCCTTTTCTTACCCCGATGTGACATGCGACACATGGTTTGTGAGGCCTCTTCTACCTGACCGAAGCACCCCGCAGGCAGAGTTGTATTTCTAACTCAGTTTTTTGTCCCCAGTTCTGAGCACAGCCTTGGGCCCACAGAAGACACTTGGCCAATGTGACCTAAATGATGGCTGGAAGTAAACCTGCGACTATCTGGGTAGTTGTGACTAATGCAATAGAAGAGCTGTGCCCACGTTCTACCAGACTCACCTGCGTGGGCAGCTGAGTAAGAGCGTATTCAGAGGCCCACAAGGGGGAAGGAAGAGCAAAAGCATCCGAGGCAGCCATTTGAAGGCCCCAAATTATTACGACAACCAGGCCCCTTTGCAGCTCAGGAGGAGACACTGCTAAAAAGAGCCACATGTGATCACTCCTGGGAGCAGGTGGGTGTCAGGCACTATCACAGTCAATCAAGTGGGGTAACCTAGCAGGGGCTGGAGCCCGTGGGGTCCCCACTCTGTGCTGGCATGTGGCCAGCCCCAAAAGGACAGGCAATTCATTTCTCAGCAACTCTCCCAGGGCGGTTTTGCTTTTATCCCTTCTATTTTACCAAAGTGGAAACTGAGGCCAGACAGTTTATATGGCCTCAGTTCCTGGAAGTGAGGGAGAAGCCAGGATTGGAAACAGATGCAGTTGTGCTCTGGGACCTGCTGGCCAATGTCAAGCAGGTCTGTCACTTTAACTGACTCTCCAGAAGGGGAGTCTTTTCCTTCAGAGGGGTGCGCTCTCCTTTTAAACAGCTTTATTGAGACGTCATTCACATCTCACCATATTCACCCCAAATGCACAGTTCACTGCTTTTCACAGCATTCCTAGATATGTGCAAGTGTCACTTTCGTTAATTTTAGAACATCTTTATGCTCTCTAAAACACCCATACCCTGTAGCTGTCACCCCTCATTCCTCATCTCCACACAGCTCTAAATAATTACCAATCTACTTCTGTCACTGGAGACTTCCCTGCACTGGACATTGTACTTTTTTTTTCAGTTTTTGGCCAGGGCTGGGTTTGAACCCACCACCTCCGGCATATGGGGCCAGCACCCTATTCCTTTGAACCACAGGCACCGCCCTGGACGCTGTACTTTATGGAACCAGTACAGATTACTCACTATACTGGATTATCTCTTGAGTCTGGATTCTCTCACTGAGCACATTTGAGTCTGGATTCTCTCAATGAGCACACTTCCAAGGTTCATCTGTGCTATAGCACATATCAGAGCTTCTTTCTTTTTCAAGGCTGTCCATCGTATGGACAGACTACATTTGACGTCCCAGTTGTCTGTGGATGGACACATGGGTTTTTTCTGCCTTTTGGCTACTGTGAATTGTGCCGCTATGATCTGTGATGTGATTTGAGGCTGCCACAGTCTAAGCCTTCCCCCATTTCTGGAATCCAGGCTCATCAGCCACATAGTCCTGTCCTTTGAATCTGGACATGCGATGCTGAGATGTTGGTGAAATAGAGAGTTCCTTCCCCAAGTGGTGGTGGGGTGGAGTAGTGGGCTACGCCCACACCATTCCTCCAGAGGGACTCCGCAGTGGTCCTGGTGCCGAGCATCCCTGTGTTCTGTCCCAAGTTTCCCAGTCTTTCAAGTCATCTGTAAGATACTTAGTTACTTCTCAACAAATCGCTATTCTCTTAAATCAGCCAAAGTCAGCTTCCATTACTTACCATGAGGAACCCGGAATGAATCACATCTTATGATAAAAGTTTTACTGTGTGTGCCCATGTGTCAAGTAAGCTGAGTTTTCTTTTAAAACTTATATTAGGCTCGGTGCCTGTGGCTCAATGGGCTAAGGCACCAGCCACGTACACCTGAGCTGACGGGTTCAAATCCAGCCTGGGCCCGCCAAACAACAATGACGGCTGCAACCAAAAAATGGCCTGGTGTTGTGGCGGGCGCCTGTAGTCCCAGCTACTCGGGAGGCGGGGGCAGGAGACTCGCTTGAGCCCAGGAATTGGAGGTTGCTGTGAGCTGTAATGCCACAGCATTCTATCCAGGGTGACAGCTTGAGGCTCTATCTCAAAAAAAAAAAACAAAAACAAAAACAAAAAAAACTTATATTAATTGATGGAACCTAATGAAAGAGGAGCTTTGGAATATCATCTCTCTTGGACCACCTCTTCCCATTCCTGAAAGGCATGAAACGGAGTTCCAAACACAGAAAGAGCTCATTCAGGTTATTCGGGGAGGAATATAACTTTTAAAGGGAAAGTTTTACCCACTGACATGTTCCCCATCCTCTTTGTCAAGGGGATGGAGAAAAGAGAAAGTTTTCCACTACATTCTAAAAATCTGAGAGCTAGTCAGCTGCTCTGCCCTTTCCATGGCTGAACATCAGAGTTTTCATCCTGAGAGATTTAACACGTCAGGTAAGGATTCAAGGACCATATTCCCAACTGATGGATTATCTAAGTGATTTCTATTAAATTTAAGCTCAGTTTAATTTGACTCTTTTTATCTTAGCTCAGTCCTCTTTCACACTTCTCTTAGCGACCAGCTGTAAACTTCAAATTATGTCCTCTTTGTAACCGGACAAGTTGGTGTTAATAAGATGTGCTTCAAACACTTACATTGCTATCTTCCAAAAACTTAAGTGCTTTCGCTATGTTGTTCAACCGAAAAATACGATGCGATGAGGATTTGTATTCGTGCAGCTATAAAATAAAACAGAAAGAAACAAGCAGGTTCGACCAACACAGGTGCTTCAGAATGCCCACCGGTGCCGAAGGGCGCGCTTTCCTTCTTCTTTACCTTTTCCACATTAATTTCAAGACAAAGTTAGAGGCTCATAGCTAAAGCCCACCTGGCTACATCCCAACTCATACAGGTGCGTCTCGGGACCTACAATGGAACATCAGAGGGCCCTCAACATCAGCCTTATTTACAGTACTTGGAACTTAATTGGCTGGAGTTGGTGAATAGGGGGGAAACAAAGTAGGGTAACGAGGGACAAATTTGTCAAATTTTTCTCTCTGCTCTGGCTCCTGGCTTGTTAGACTTCCCCCTTCTCCAGAGACATTGGTATCATGTTCTCCCCACTGAACTGATGCTTTTGCTAAGGCAGGGTGCACTGGCTGTCAGCATCGCTGCTCAGCTGCTAAATCATCCAGCAAAGACCCTCCCCAGGGGCAGCAGATGTTTCTGTTTCCTGGCCAAGAGTTTTGTGGACAGTTATCCCAGGCACATACATGGAGAAAGACAGAGACATAGAGGGGTAGGTCTGCAGAAGAAAAGCCACCAGAGCCAAGTTATCTTGAATGGAAGCTCACAGTGCTCCCGGGTGGGGGTGGGTGGTTCTACCAGGTGTGAGCTGTACCAGGCCAGGCTAATGGGGAAGAGCAGGCCTGGTCTAGACCTGCTTCCAGAAGCAAAGACTCCCAACAGAGACCCACCAAGGACATGGCAGCTTGTGGCCAGTGCTATGGCAACAAAGTGGGGGGCCTGTGTTGCTGGGAGCACAGAACAAGGAATCAGAACAGACTTTTTCAGGAAGCCTTTTAGGGACATGCTGCTGGCTCATTGCAACACTTGTTAAGAAACCAAATACTATCATTGCTGCGAAGAATCCGTCCTTCATCAGAATTCATTGCACAACTTTGCACAGCCCCTCTGAGTATGGCTAATAGGCCTCGCCCACCTTGCTGTCAGGAAAGCAAAGGTGGGAAGGGTTAAGAGGCGTGATAAGATTCCAGCTACATTGTATCTGAGAACAGAAGTAGGGGTTCTTGACTTTGAACTTATAGTAAAAAATATATCCGGAGAGCTCTGAGATGGCTGATGATGATTTGGTAGAGCTGTGACTCCATCACTGCACCTTTGTGTTAGGGCTGATGGGTCACCTAGGCCAAATCCAATACTTGACTCTAGACGAAGGCTTCTCAACCTTGACACTCCCGGCACCATGGATGGGGTCAGTGTGGTCATCTGTGCACTGGATCAGGGAACATTTGGCAACGTCTGGAACACTTTTGGTTGTCATGCCTGGGGGTGCTACTGGCATTTATCCGTTAGATACTAAACATCCTACAATGCACAGGACAGCTCCTACAGTGAAGAACTACCTGACCCAAACGTCACCAATGCCAAGGTTGAGAAACCCTGCTTTATGTGAAGAGGACAAGAAAGGCACATGAAACGTAAAAGGTTTGGCCAACATCTAAAATGGAACGCATGTTAAGATCAGCTGGCTTTATGCAACCTCAAGTCATACTTAAAAGAATGTTCTAGAAGTAAGCCTTAGGGTGAATGAATAATAGAATTTGGTTGATAAGGAGCCTTTCTCTTTATTTTTTCTATCCCTTTAACTAAGGTAATGGCTGGCTATCTAAATTTTAATTGTGTAGTTCTAAGCTTAACCCTTAACAGACTTAGAAAATATGTGGCATTTACTTATTTACTAAAATATATTTGCTTTAAGAAAAAAAGATACTGCTTAGTGACACACGAGTATATCACTCGTAGTCACTGGTAAAGGAATGCCACCCTTTAAAGTCTCTTGTTACTGAACCTGTGTATGTCCAGGTGTGGGCTCATACACATACATCTGCATTGAAAAAAAATCTTCAGCAGTTGTTTTCCTTTGCATTTTACTTTTTCCTGACTCTTCTGTGACATACGTACCAGATTTCGCCCAGACAGGACTTCTAACAAAGCCATTAGGATTTTGCCATCTTGTATGTCAACAAATAAATCTTTAACTTCTAGAGGTGGGTTACACTATGAAAGAGAGAGGAAGAAAGTAGCCAATTAATGATCGGTGTAATCCACAAAACCATTTCAGAGGTGCAGGTTTCCAAGTAAGAGAAAACTTCCAAATACCCAGCTCTGTCTATAGGTAGAAAGGAACATCCCAGAAGGTAGTAGGCTTATCCCCCTGGAAGTGACACCCAGGCAGTAGTGCATGGCTACTTGGCAGGAGGCCAATCTGGAAAAGATTTAGCAAGAGGTGGTTGATGGAATAGGGACCCTTGGAGACACTGATTAGATCACATACACATTTCTGCTTATGGGTAGAGGGAAATGGCATATCTCGACTATACTCTTCTATAAACAAAATTAATTCTATTTTATCAAAATAATTCTAATTATCTAGCGCACTTCATATTTGAGGAAACTGAGGCTCAAAGAGAACAGGTGATGGTCCCAGCACTTGGTCAAGTTAGCCAGTATCCTATTTCTTGCATCAGTCCAAACTGGCTGAACATGGGCACACCCAGCTCCATTGTGTGATGTCACGACCCTGGGTCAGTTACTCTCTAGGCCTCAGTCTGGATTTCAGCAGGGTTCGCTCCTCTCCAACACTGCTCCAGTCCCCATATGTATACTTGAGAAACCCTTTATTAATATGGTGGAAGATGGTGGGACCCTTAGCTGAGGAAGCCTGGAAAGTGGCTGGTGTGTGTGACGTGGATGGGAGGTCAGGGGTGATGTACACACGGCTGGTCTGCTGATTGGCTGGATGGCTGGGTGAAGCGGGCATGCTTCCTCATTCCCACATTTGTAGGGTTATTGGGAATTGAAAAGGTTGAGAGATGTATTTGTATGTACATGTTTATGTTTATGTGAATTTATATGCTTGGATACAAAAGTTATACAAGCTCATTATAACAAATCAAATCAATTAAAATTGTACCAAAAAAAGCTGTATGACAAGCCCACCCCCTTTATTCCTCCACAAAATGCAGGCTTCCTGAAATAAACCAACATCACCTCAATATGCACCTTTCACATAATCCAATAAAAGCAAGGGGGTTAGACACACCCCGAATCAGAAACTCGTCTTTGGCCCTGTTCCTTAACCTCCCTTGGCCTACGTGTTCTTGTCTTCAAGGTCAGGTTAGAAATGAGAGGGCTCAGCTAGAAGGAAATGAGATCATGCAGGTAAAGTGCCTGCCACAGCACCTGCCTTCCCGGTCAGTCTCACCAGCTGACTATTAAGTGGCTTCCTCCCTGGAGAGCCCCAAGATGCCCTCTTTAGAGAAGCACTTCATTCGGAACAGCAAGGTATACTTTGCAGTTACCAGTGGAAGGGAGATGTCCTCAGCTGGCTGCCATCTGAAGAGAACAGCTCTGTCTGCCCTCCTTGTACCACTTCCTAAGTTCTCTAAGTCAATAAATAGCCCCAAGTCACCCAAACCACTTCCCTCTCCTGGACAAAAAGTCAATTCCCCAAATAGGATCTGGAGCAAGAGGGGGACCTGGATTGGAAAAAGCCAGAAACATCCTGAGCTTCTCTCCCTGGACCTAGACGTGGAGGGAGGGTCTGCTGTTTAGGTGAGCCAGCACTTATGTGGCTCAATGGAGCATCCACTAAAAACTTGGCTGGACGTGGCCTGGAGTCTGAGGGTCTGGCTGGAACTTGTGAGTGAGATATGCCAGCACGGGGATTTGCAAACTGTGCTCCCCAGAACCCTAGCTAGGCTTCAGTGCACCTTATGGGAGGACAGAGGGTTGAGGAGGAGGCTGATCCCACTGTTCCCCCTTCAATCAAAGAGACTCAGCTCTTATTTGCCTGTACGGTCATCCCTTGGATATCAAAATCTGCAGATGCTCCTCAAGTCCGTGATATAAAATGGCATAGTATTTATATATAACCTATGTACATCTTTGCACGAACTTGAAGCCCTCTCTGGATTATCTATAATACCTACAATGTAAACAGTTGTTTATTGTCTTGTTTAGGGAATCATGACAAGAAAAATATCTGCACATGTTCAGCATCGGCACAATTTTTTTGTCTGAACATTTTCAGTCTGTACTTGTTTGAATCTAAAACCCACGGATATGGCAATATGATATTTAGAGTTCCAGGTAATTCTTTGCTTGAGAAAGGTTTCTGCTGACCAAATAGGCTTGAAAATAATTTCCTTTTAACGCAGTATGGCTAGGACTTACAGCAAAAGAATCTTGGGGAGTAGGGTGCAGAGACATGATTTCTTAACAAGCTCCCACACCCGCAAGAATTCCCTGTTTACCTTTTGGTACAGGCAAGGTTAGCTCAGTTAGTCTGGGTGCCGCCTCTGTTCCCAGGCAATGCCCTTCCTGTGAAGGCTGGGCATTCACACAGAAGACAGGATTAATGGGGCAAAGCACCCCCGGGGCCACCACGGCAGTGGCAGCTGTAAGCAACCAGGAAAACCTTGGAAACACAATGGCACTATGGCCCAGCCACCCTTTTCCTTTGGGAAAGCCTCTTTCCCGTGGCAGCCTTGGAGGGTCTGTGTTTTATTTTTTATTAGAGAAGGTGGCATTTCCTTACCCTTTATATGAGTTCCTTTGCCCCCAGTTAGTCAAAATACAGGGCAATTCTACCCACAGGTGCATAGAAAAGGGCTTCACTTCAAGGGCAACAGTGACTTTGAACCAAGAGGCAAATTATTTTCTTTGCAAACTGCCGAGGCTCCTTGGGTACATTCCATGCTGAGCATGACGGCATCAGGTTACTGAGGCTCTTACGGAAATGTTATTCCTGTTAATGCGAGGCAGAAAACGTGAGACTTGAACAAAATACCCCCTGATAAATGGACTAACAAAATTTCCAGTTACCAGCCCCGATCAGGGCCAAGCCTTACTTTTGATTTAAACCTGAAGAATAATTTCCATTGACAGTTCCTGTAAGAGCCTCAGCTGCAGCAGCAAACAGGGCCTTGGCCGGGGTCCATCCTGCGAGATGGCAGGAGGAGAAATTGAACGTGTGCCAGCAAAAACACTCCTCAGGCCCCAAACGCTCTGCGGGCTTCATGAGATCGGTATGGCCGAATAAACAGCACCCCCAGGGCTTTCTTCATGATCTAACTCCTTCGGTAAATTAAGGAATTTTTCCAGAAGCCAGAGACTCAGTAAATATTTCTGACAGCCTTCAAATTGCAGTTAAGCCCAATTCACCAAGGAGTTCCTGGGTTTCCTTTACATGAAAGGTTGGTCTTGAAAGTCTCAAGGTTGGAAACACGGCTGTTAATTTTGCCCTGTTTATTAGGCCTTGGTTTCAGGTGCTATCTGATTTATCTTCAGAGTGGGTGCTACCCACCTGCCCGGAGAAAGGGGCAGGAGTTTGGGCAAGGAGAAAATCCTGGATATGATAAATGCAAACAGAGGTTCATTTTGGGGGTGTGTGTGTGAATGAGTACACGGGTATTTGTTACATGACCCTATGTACCATTCTGTATTTTTTTAATTAAAAAGAAAGAAACACTCCATGGCTATACTCTGTCCCCCAGCAGGCATTTCCAGCTACCCTGACATACATCAGGCATTAATTTAGGAGTTCAGTGATCTCAGGTTTGGGGACTAAACCTAAGATCTTTTTTTTTTTTTGGTTCCCCAAATAACACTTCACTTTATGAGTATTGCCAATACTGTACCAATAGTCAAAACAACTGACATGATTTTATAACACTCCATCCACGATACATAAGTCTTTCATGGGAAAAATTCAGGATGCTCCTGGGCTAAGTGGCAGCATCGTGTTGCCCATTCCACAGGCAGGGAGCAGAGGCGTGGGTGGTCAAGGGCTTGCTCGGGAAATATTCTAGGCCTAAATGTAAACTATGTGAATTAGGAACATGGTCATGAGCTCCACTTTCTCAAAGTCATATTTATTTTCTCTGCTTTCTAATCATTGCAATGATTTCCTCTATGAATCGTTTTTTTTTTTTTTCCTTAACCATGGGGTAGTAGACAGAGGAAAGAAAAAAAATAGACATACTTAAACTCACAAAAGTGGGGAGCTACCAGCTTGCAAAGGAAATGAGACTACTTGCTGGGTATGGCTGGAGAACCAGACAGGGGTGCTCAGGGAGAAAGAGGTGAAGTGAATAAATGAAATAAGTCAACTCTCTGAAAAAGAGAAAAACCATCGCTCTATCCCTAGCAAATCAGGGCAGTGTAGGACGCCCATAGTCTTGGGGTCCAGCCCTAGAGTGTAAGGAGGGCTGAGTTTCTGCCCTCCTCTCTCTCCTCTCACCCAGAGCTGTTTATCCACTCACATCGCTGCTTCTCCTCTGAGGCTCTTCTTTCTATCTCTTTTATGGGGGCGGGGGGGAGGGGTGTTGGTTCAGCTGCTTTTATTTGATGGTGTGTGCATGAGAAGCTTTCAAAATGCAATTCAAAACAGCCTGGCTAAGGAATGCGAGGAAAAAAAGAAACAGGGGAAGAGAGGGGCCACTAAGTTAAATACACAGGAGAAGTTGCAGAAAGTTCAGGGAAGCCGTGTAACATCTCCACGCCTCTGTTTCCTCCTTCTGACAGGAGGTGGGTAACTCAGGATTAAAGGAGACAGGGTGTAGGTGTTGCACTAGCAGGATGGCTGATGCAGAGGAAAGCATGTCAAAAGGGCAGGTAATTTTACTCATCAACAGTAACATTATATGATTAACAAGGGAATCTGGCTTTGTCAAAAGACGTCCAGAGTTTCTGCACTAATCAATCTAAAGAGCTAACAGAGCTCCATACTGTAAGTCAACACACCTACACATGTTTGAGGCCTGAGGACCACCGATCCCTGTTTGTGGGAAGTGTTGGGTTATTGAACAAGGAATGTCTCCCAACGTTTGCTCATGGATTCCTCCTTGAAGACAGACCCTTTCTACTTGAAGACAGAACCTCTGCTTCCTTTTCCCAATGAGATTGATAATCCCCAGAGGGCAGAACTGTTTTCTTCACTTCTTTGTTCCCAAGAATGGCAAGGAACGGCACTCATAAATGTTTAAATGAATGAAGCATGACAAGAAAAACAACGGAGCCCCCAGTTTCCCTCACCACTCCATGAACTGAAAGCTTGGTTAGAGAGGAATCTATTGCCCAATGAACACCCAAGTGCCCACTCACCTTTTCTAGGTGTAGATTTATCCACCGAGTAAAGGTCCTCTTCTGCACATTTTCCCTCTCCACTGAAAACAAAGGAATGCCATTAGGAGGAGGAAAGACCTATGTGCAAACTAACCCCATCTCTACCCAGGGGGAAATTCCACATGGATGGATTGTAGGAAGATGCAAGAAAACAGCCCTTCCCTTTTTCGAAGGGGGTTGACATGGCTTTACATAGGCCCCAGAGCCCATTGTCCCAGCCCAATTTCTGAGCATCTGTGTAAACCCACCAATTCAGGCTCACAGGACAAAATGTTCTACACAACCTTATAGAACAGAGACGGTTGGCTCCCCAGGGTAAGAAGCACTGGTGAGAAAATACAAATTAACCCCCATGGTGGACGGTGCTGCATAGCTGCCTAGGGGGAGCCAGAAGTCTGAGGAGCTGGGCTGAGGAGAGACAGGTGGGGTGGGGTCAATGATTAGAAATTGGAATCGGGGCTCTGGAACCTGCCAGAGTCGGGGGGAAGAAACTGGGGAGCCTGGGGTCAGCTCCTGTCTGATGTGCACACTGAGGATGAGGCTCACTCCTCGGCTGCTGTAAGGACAGCTGGGAGCCCCTGTCTCAAACTCAGTACAGTCTCTGGCACAGTAGTTGCTACCCACCCCCTTTGTAGCTATTCTTTTCAGAGCCAGGGAGCACCTTTCGTTCTCCAGGAGGACAGGGCTCTGCAGACACCTGCTGGTGAACTGTGAGGACCTAAACCAGGCATGGACCCCTTCTCCCAGGGCAGGGCACTACCCACACAGGCAAAGATCATTTCACTGGCATCCACCATGCACTGATGGCATCCCAGATACTTTGTTTTCATCGATCTTTAAACTTTACAACACTTCCTGCAAAGCAGAAACTTATTTTTATAGATAAACAAAATGGGGCTCAGAGAGGTGACAGTGACTTTCTTGGGCCACCAGCTGGAGAGAGGCAGAGCTGGGAATCCCCCTCACCACACCCTGCTCCAGGTCTGTCTGCCCCACATCAGCTAGCACCCTGGACATGAGGGGCCTGAGTTTGAACTCCAGCTCTTCCAATCACATCCCAGGCGTCTGAAACAGTAATAATGATGAGTTGTTAAAAAACAGCTACCGAGGGCAGCACCTGTGGTTCAAAGGAGTAGGGCGCCAGCCCCATATACCAGAGGTGGTGGGTTCAAACCCAGCCCCGGCCAAAAAAAAACCAAAAAAACCCCACCTACTGAGCACCTGCTATGTGGCAGGCACAGATCTGGCCCCTAAAGTGCATTAACTAATTGGATGCTTACTAAAACCCTCCAAGGCATGTACTATCCCAACCTTCAGATGAGAAAACTGAGGTTTGGGGAATGTCATAGCTTGCCCAAAGTCACACCATTGTTAGGGCGATTATTCCCATTTTACAGCAGGAGACATAGAGGGGCAGACAGTTAACAGGCAGCCATGCTGGGCCTCTAGATTCTGTGCTTTCTTCACTCCCTGCTGAGCTTGGTGGCCTTGGCTGCGTTAGGACCCTCAGGGAAACACGGGGTGTTTCCATGAAGGGCCCCATCGCCAGTGTCTGGGCCAGGGTGCACCGTGGACTGTGGCAGCCTCCTTGCTTCAAGCTACTATGTCTCTCGAGAAGCTTCCTTGAAATGTCAGGGTCAGACAACTCCTAAATTACTAAGCTCTAGATTTCAACACATTGGAAGAACACATCATATTTGCCCAAAACCATTTCATATTTCTTTAGCAATAAGAAAATGAGAGCCAATTTATCTCCTGGGGGAAGAAAAAAGGCTATGGTTTTCTGTTAACGACTACAGTACTTTTTCCTCTTGGCCTCATTATTAGGTAGATAGTGGCCCCCATAAATCACATTTTAATATCGTGCCTTTCCATCTTTTTAATTGAAGAGGCAGCAGACAGTAATTATGAACATAACTGCCTTTGTCTCATTTTCCTCTTTCTACTTCCCCGTGAAAGGGAAGGTCACGGGCAAGTAGACCTAAGAATTAAAGATTTAATTCCAGTAAACTTGTTCCAGGGGTAGGAAGGGGAGAGACAGAGGAAAAGAAGTTGACAGACATGAAGAAGGGACTGGGGGCAGCTCCAGAGTCTCAGAGACTTCCAGAAGCTTGGGAAGTGTCCTGTTCCAAGCCCCATTTGAGATCTCTCCACCTCTGCACACACAGATCTGCCTCACTCTCTGATGGCAGCAGTGTTTTCCACAGTCTGGGTGTTCCCTAGTTCAGTGACCATCCCCTGTGGATGGACACTGAGGCTATGTCCAATTTTTCAGTGTTACAAGCAATAAAGCAACAAGTATCCTTGCTACAAGCATCCTGGTATGCGGTTCTTGGGACACCAATGTATGCTTATATTTTTTACCTTTGACAACTAAAAATAGAACTGCTCGGTCTTAGTGGTAGGCACATTTAAAATTTTAATGGCTACTTTCAAACTGCCCTCCCACAAGGCTGTCCCAGTGTATACTTTCACCCCCACCTGTCTTTAAACAAGTTTATGGGGACTGTAAAGTATTTACACACACATTCAAACACTTAGGCTGGTTTCCCCATATGGCTTCAGGGAGAGCAATGTATACCCTCTGAAACAGAAGTGCATTTAGTAAAAGCCTCAGAGAACCTCAGCTAGGTTGCTAGTTTAATTGCACTCGTGGGTGTAAACGAGGAGGTGAGCATCTTTGGTCTACATATGACCCATCTATCCATCCATCCACCTACCCACCTGTCCATCAGTCCCCTTGCCCATTCATCCATCTATCCACCCATCTAATCATTCATCTATTCTCCCACCTGTCCATCGGTCCATCTGCCCATCCATCCTCCCAGCTGATGTTTATGAAGTGATTACCATATGCTAGGAACTATGACAGGCTCTATGGGCAAAAGCACAGATGAAGAATTAAACGTGTATGGAATCTGTACTGCAATTTATAGGCAGGTAAGAGAGTGAAAGCATGGATATCAGAAGGCTCTTACACAAGGAGAAATGCTTAAGAAATGCCAAGGGCTGAGGGGCATGGGAGGAGAGGACTTCAGACCCCATGGCCACTCCTCCCGGGCCCTAAGAGCACCTCATAGCAGAAGTGGGACAGGGAGGGGCACTTGGTGGCAAAGACTGTGTGTGACTTCTACCCATGACCTGATTCAGAGCCAGCCTCATGGTGGCTTTACTTCCTTTCCAGCCAAGGCCAGCATTCAAATCTGAGCACAAATCAGTTCCAACAGCAAAGCTGATCCATGGGAGGGACAAAGTGATAAGTAAAAGACTCCAGAGGACCCCGAGACTAAACCACAAATAGCAGACAAGTCCCAAACTGAAGTAGGCTATGGAGACCACATGTTCTGGACCTAAAACTGGGACACATCGCTCAATACACAGGAGAGATGCTTCGAGAACTCGAGCCTGCCCCAGAACATCTGCTTTGGTGCCACACACTAGCTGTGTGACCTTGGGCAGGTTCACCACTGTCAAAATGCCTTTGCCTGGGTCTCCCCTCCACAGAATAAGACTAGCCACGCCTCTCTTGCAGAATGCCACGGAGACTAAACGAGATCCCCCCAAAAGCATCCTCTATAGCAGCTCCCTTCCCCCCTTGTGGGGGCCAGTTTCCCCAGCCCCCACAATCACACAGTGTCGCTTGGGCTTAGGTATTTTGTCTGGTGTCTCGACACAAAGGTCTGCCACTCTTTCATGGCCTTCTCCATTTTGAAATACCGACCCCCATCTTGCAGATCTTTCCTACTTCTGGCCTGCCAAGACTCCATAAACTTTATATAGTTTCCATAAATCCAACGGCCCCTTTTTTCCTACCACGTTGTAAAGGTATAGGAAACCATTTCTCTGGAAGGGTCTGGCCTTCTCACAGAGTGTTTGCGGGGCCCGGTGTGGGTTTACTGGGCAACAACAGAGTAATAACAGTGCTGTAAAATCGCTGTCCCAGCTCCGCCTGGTGGGCCTGGGTGCCAGCGTGCCGGGCAGCGTGGAGGAGCTGGCCAGGCTAGGCTGCAGGCGCTGGGACAGAAAGGAGGGAGGCTTAGCACTTGCCTGGCTCCACTACCCCAAACTCCCAGGTGTGACTTTGGCTCTGGTCTTGCCAAGAACAGACCAGTTGAAAATAGGAAATGGGACATTTCTCCCTTCTCCAAGCTACCAGTGGCCAGCTCAAGAGTTGGGAGCCTCAGAGAGAGGGACGCTGGCACTAGGAGTTAAAATAGATTCATTCACACTTGTGGCCTTTTGTCCCAATATTCACATTTCCCCTAAACCTACTCCCTATATAATATTTTCTTGATAATATTTCTGTTCTTCTTTGCCCAGGAGAAAGGCTTAATGGGCATATCTGCTTATACAAACTTAGATGCTTATCATTAAAAAAAATACAGAAAAATATAGAGAAAAATATTCAAAATCGCAGGAAATTTCATTATGCCTAAAGAATGCACACACACAATTTCAGTGTAATCAGTAAATGACTCAATCTCTCAATGTATGGCCCATGGATCACTAAAGTCAAGAGCATCTGGAGTGACAGTTAAAATTCAAACTCCTGGAGTCCATCCCAAACTTACTGGGGTTTGGTGTTGGGGCCTGGGAATCTACATTTACATGGTGCCTAATGACAGTGCATAGTTTGAAAACCCAGATCTTGGCTAAAGAAGACAATTAGCACAATTTCTTGGTCATCTTTGGGCAGAGTAGAGAATGCCAATGGGAAAGTCAGCACTGAACAGGAGAAAGACCAGGCAGTCTGGAACCAGATGTGCGGCTCCCCCATGGATCTCGAGATGGGGATATGGCTCCAGGTTTCATGTTTTTTTTTTTAAACGATGGAGACACTGCACTGGGAATGGCTTGCAGGCAGTGGGCTAAAAAATAGACATTTTCTGTCCTTCTTGAAAGGACTCTTTCTGACAATGGGCATCTTGGGAATGGTTTTAGTCACTGAATTTATGCTGTTGGGAGGAATCGGATTCTCCTGAGATGCATATTGCCTAGGTGGATTGTAGAGCAGAATGTTTGCAGAGATTTATTCTTAGATGTCCATCCAGATGGGTCAGTTGGGACTATTTATTTGCAGCTTCAGAGATGCTTCCTGGGCAGGAAAAAAGAGACAAAGGGGGTCTCTGTGTATGTATTCCCCTGATCTGCTGTGCAGGTACAGACCCCGTGGCAGCCTGTTGAACCTGGCATCAGGACAGACAAGCTACAGTACAGTGTGGGCACTGAAAGCCCACAGAAAGCCCACCTTCCTTCCACCACTCCAGCTGCTGCAGGGAAAAAAGAGCACCAGGGCCGTGAAGGTCCTCCAGGAAGCAGCTGGGGCTCACCAGCAGCAGCTACCACTCTGATGCAACTACACAGGCTTTTGTAAGTCTCACAATATTCCTCAGAGCTGTTCCAATACTGTCCCCATTTTGCAGACAGGGAGAGCCTGAGGCACAAGGCGGTTAAGAAATGTGGCCACTCAATGGATCTGAAGCCAAGCAGGCTGGGCTCCAGGGTGACTCTGACATGTTTCCCGTAGATTTGCATGGTACTCCTGGGGGTGTCTGCCCCTTAGCCAGGCTGGGGGTCTTGGTGTCCCAAACCCACCTCCAGCAGGTACTCTGGCCTACCAGCTTCCCTCACCCCTTTCCCCACATTGGAACATGTTTTGCAGTGTGGAATTCCTCAAGGCCTAGCTCTTAGCCATCGGTCCTGAACCTGGGGCAACTATTCCCAGGAGACATCTGGCAATGTCTGGAGAAATTTTTGATTGCCACGCCTGAGCGGCGGCTAGGAGGCAGAAACCTGGGATGCTGCTCACCACCCTCCGGTGTACAGAACAGCTCCCACAGTGCGGAACTGGCCAGCCCAGAATGTCAACAGTGCAGAGTGTGAGCAGCTCGCAGGGAGCCCGCGGACTGCCCCACACTGCTCTTATCTCAGACTTCTCTCCCATGGGATACAGACAAAGGTTTCAGCAAAAAAGAGGGCTCCGCATGGCCTTGGAGAAGATGAGCTCTGCTCTCAGGGCTTTAGTTTCCCCGTCTATACAATGGCAATCACAGTACCTACTTGTTGGGGCTATCAGTATCAAAATGTGCAGAGCTGTCCTTACAACACCACACAAGGGCTTCACTGTGGTGTGGGGAATGAGTGCTGGATAGTAGTTTCCCTCCAGGGCACTTGGCAGCTGGGGGCAGTACACAGGTAGGTGACACAGAATAGCAGTGACATGGTCTCTGCGTGCCTCAGCACAGGTCTGGGCACATCATTACACAGCACATCCAGCTGTTGCTGTTATTGCTCATCTTGGGAAAGTTCTTGGACTCTTTTGAGGTTGAGTTTCTTTTCTGTTAAAGTAGAGACAATGCCTGCCTCCTGGCGCTGTTGAAGAGACGATGAACCCTTTGCATACAGGGTGCATAAATGTCATTCAGTAACAAACTCACCCATTTTCACACTTTGCAGTGCCTCACGGACATGTCTGCAGGCCCTGCAGATGGGTGGAGGGCCACACTCCTTGCTACAAGTAGACCTGGCAGCTACAGAGGGTGGAAGACGCCAGCTTGAGTCAGAGCTTGGGACAGCAGCGCAGGCAGATCCCATCTGGACCCCTGTGTGTGTATGTGTGTCACACACCTAGGCCTGGGACAGCATGTTCACCTGGAGAGAGGGAGTGGCAACCCTGACTGTGGCTGGCAGCTTTCCCTGTCACTGGTAGAAGGGTTAAGCACAAAGCCTTCTACCCACTGTCCAGGAGGGCAAGGACATCATGGTGGAGGGGAGAACTTGCATTTTTCTACCTTTGTTCCTGTTTTGTGCAGTGACAACATGACCCTGGCACACATCTCCCACACCCCCACTTTGTTTCCTGAGAAGCATGTGTTCAAGGAGTCATCTCAGGACCAGGGAACAACCACAGCCTCCTCTGGCGACAGTCTCTGAGGGTTCCTTTGAGATTCCCTTTTCTAAAAATCTCCTGCTCGGCTCGGTGCCTGTGGCTCAACGGGCTAAAGCTCCAGCCACATACACCTGAGCTGGCGGGTTCAAATCCAGCCCGGGCCCGCCAAACAACAATGGTGGCTGCAACAAAAAAAAAATGGCCGGGCGTTGTGGCAGATGCCTGTGGTCCCAGCTACTTGGGAGGAGGAGGCAAGAGACTCGCTTGAGCCCAGGAATTGGAGGTTGCTGTGAGCTGTGGTGCCACGACACTCTATCCAGGGTGACAGCTT
>CAUYRH010056633.1:0-69278 GCA_963574655.1 Perodicticus potto
AAATTTTTTTGCAACATTAGATAATGACCCAACCCAACGGGCTGTGCGGTGGGCTAAACTACGAAGGGCGCTGGCCTACCACAATTATACCGTGGGGTTGGTTTCAAACCACGTACTGGCAAAAAAGAAAAAAAAAAAAGATCCAATGCCAAAAATTCTATAATATTTTTTTTTTAATAAAGATTTTTTTTTTTTTTTTTTTTTGGAGACAGAGTCTCACTTATTAACCCTGGGTAAAGTGCCCTGGTGTCACAGCTCACAGAAACCTCCAATTCCTTGGGCTTAGGTGATTCTCTTGCCTCGGCCTCCCGAGCAGCTGGGACTACAGGCGCCCGCCACAATGCCCATCTATTTTGTTGTTGTTGTTGCAGTTTGGCAGGGGCTGGGTTTGAACCCACCACCCTTGGTATATGGGACCAGCACCTTACCCACTGAGCCACAGTAGCTGCCCTATAATTATTCTTAAAAGCTCATCCCATTGCTCAAATTGAAATTGTTGGTGTTAACAGCTTTCAAAGTTCACAACTAGCAATGACAACTCCCAATCACAAAATATTGAAATATATCAGGTCTATAATTAATCTAGAAGCAGATATGGGGTGGCTTCTAGGGTGTTGTCTCAAGATGCAATCAAAGAAAACTAATAGGAATTTAACTTATTTAACAATAGTTATTAGTACCATTTCCTGGGTGTTTATTAAGCACCTACTCATCAAAACCAGTGTCTGACCTGGGTACTTTGTTATTCATATTTAAGCTGAATTAACTGAGAGTTTACTTGGAGGAAATGGAGACTCAGAAATAGCTCTTCCTAAGTTGCACTGTTAAACAAGAAAATCAAGATTTGAGTCCAAGATTGTCAAACTCCAAAGATTGTCTTTGGATTACTAGAGTGAGACTCTATCTCTAAAAAGAAAAAAAGGAAGGAAGAAAGAAAGGAAAAAAGGAAGGAAGGAAAGAAAACAAACTACTGCAAAATACTTTAACATTGTTCAAAGACAGAACATTGTTAACACTCTTACCTGTGTAGTACAAGGTGACAGTCTTAACAGTTACAATAATAATAATTGTACAGACTAACATTCGCTGAGTGTCTGGACACCTGAGCACAGCTAAGCACTTTCCCATATCATCTCACTGGAGCCTTGAACCTACCCTGGTTTGTAAGGGCTAGTAATGTCCCCATTTTGTACCTAAGGAAAACCAAAATGGTGTGGGGTCATAAACAAAGGGAGTTGAGATTTGCATTTAAATCAGTCTACCCCAAATCCCAGGTTTCAACCTTGATGATCACTGCTGCTGAGTGTCAGCAGATCCACAGGGAACCACTCTCCCTGTGGAATTATGAGAGTATTTTTGGCTCTTTCTACTATTGAAAAGTCTCTGCTGTCTCATGAGAATAACTTTGTTCACATATATCCACTTTGGTACTCAGCACAGTATTGGAAGAGAGTCCCTCTTTGAGTAGGAGACACTCAGAGAGAAACAATGCATACTGGTTTGAATTAACCATGGAGGGAGAGAGATTCCCCTTGGGCAATACTACAACTTTCACCCATGGAGATGAGAGAGACTGAGAGCCAAGGAGACTGGGAGTTAGACACTGTCCTGTCTGCCCAACCCATCTGCAAAACACAAGCTGGCAGGCACTCCCCTGATCCAGTTCAGTAGTGCCAAATAAAACATCCAAACTGCATAGCACCAACTGAGCATGCTTGCAGCTCTTGCAAACCATTACAGTTTAAAGTGGAATGAAAGTTATCCTGGGAACACTGGCTCTGTTACTGAGAAATCATTTGGGCTTTGACTTGCTGAAGGACACTTAAAGGTCCCAGAACTACATGACCAAGATTTATGTTCCCTATCTTTCTTTCTGTCCCTGCTAACTGGAGGTGAGAGAGTAGAGCAGAAAACAGCAAAATTGTATCCCAGCGGCCAGAGGATGCCCTTTGCTTTGGTTGGCTTGGGACGAGGTAACTGGATAGCCAAACTTATTAGGATTGTTTGAAACAAAACCAAAAATAGTTTCTGGGTGAGATCTAAGGAACTCCCTTATTAAGCATACCAGTTTCACTGCTTGGACTTGGTAACATCTGTTTTCTTGCTCAAGGAATGTTCATGCTTATTGCTGGGTCCTCACTGGTCAAGACCAGCACCTTCCGTGATTCATAGGGGTTCCGGAGAGATGCTTAAAGCCTTTCTTTGGGGTCATGGGTGTAGAGGTAGTCTCCAAAGCAGCTCTTCTGTTCTATGTCTGCTGGGGACACCTGTTGTTTTAACACCTTTCTCCTGGTAAGAGCACCTGATTTTCTTCTAGAAATCTACCACTCTGTGCATTTCAGGTGGTATAGACTTATGCAACAGACACACGGATGGGTACCCGAGAGACACAAGTCTAACCAACCAGGCCCTCCAAACATCTGATTCCAGGGAAGGGAAGGGAACTTCCTTCCTCAGGGAAGGGCACTTGACCCAGCCTCGCCCCATTTCTTTCTAGGTCTATGATATGATCAGAGCCTCCGTTTCCTCATCTATAAACTTGCAATGTTCCTACATATGCTTAAAATGGAGCCTGGTACGTGGCAAACATTTTCTATCATCTGAGCTATGATTTGTGAATTGATGAGGACAAATCATTGCTCCGTGTTATTAGAATCATTCTGATTTTTTCATTTACCAATTACCTGAAATGGCCTTTAGAACATCCCCTCCCTCTCAAACAAAAATAGAAGCACTTCCTCATTTTTAAGCCAGCTGCCTTTCTACCCACTCAAATTCCTGTCCAATTTGTTTTCATCCCTGTTCTAATCCTTCTCACTCGTGGTTCTTCACATGGCCTGAGGGAACTAGGGGAAGTTTGCCTCCTGCTGGGCATGCGATGCTCACAACATTCTCTGCCTTGTCATCCACTCTACTCTCAGGACAAACCACTCCATTGGCTCGTGATTCTAAGTAAGGTTATGTATGATGCCCCCTCCTTCCCTGGCTGAAACTCCACCTCTTTCTCACATTACCTTAATCCACTTCAGTTTCCTTCCCGCTTTTGTCCTCGGACCATTCTCCAAATTCCACCCTTCCCTCCTTTTTTGATTTCAAGCAGGTCAATAGCCCTTAGTATGTCCTTGCCCAAAAGCAGCTTACTGGGTAGAACAGACAGATGCTGTTCTAAGAACAGGAGCTCATCTTACCTTGTCAAATTCGAAGTGCTCTGAGGACGTGTGGGTGTCCTGACGGGAGAAGCCGTGGGCAGTCAGGGGAATGCCTTTGCAGATGAAACAAGAGAAAGGAGACGTGCCTTTGAGCCTGGACAGGGGAAAGTCAGCCAGTCACTGACAACCCAAGTTCAGTGCTACTCATAGGTCCCACTCCGAAAGGATGGCAGGATTTGGGAGAGAAAACCCACCTTATACACTGAAGGACGTAAGTGGGCAACGTTTCTGGGCAAAGTTTCTCCAGCTTTGAGCGGAGCACAAAAGTAGAGAGACTGCAGGGCTTTAAGAGAACTCAAGGCCTGGATAATGAGGATGTCGGCGGCAGTCATGAGTAATTTGTGACCAGGTGTGATCTGGACCCTCTGTTGCCCAGGGAGGAGAGGCCCCACCAGGGACTGAGGTCAGCCTTCCTGCTGTGCTGGCTGGTAGACTGGGCACTGAGAGTCTGACTTCAATCAAAATAAAACATAGCAAAGAGATAAGATCATCTTGTACCCTGAAGTGTTCATTGAGATGGACACCCACACATCAGCAGCCACAGCTGGCTGTCAGACACCAATATGCGGGAACATTTCAGTCAAGCAGTGTAGCGGAAAAGGGCCCGGTGCCCCCAGTATGTCTGTAAAGTCCAACGCCTTCATCTGAGGTCACGGGATTAGCTCTCAACGTGAAGAGGGAAGCCGATAACCAAAATACAGCCTGAAAAAAAAAATCACTTCCTTAACCTCAGGAAATACATCCCACACCATCCATCTGGAATTTCTGAAGCCAAACCCACCAATCAATGTCAAAACCAGAATGAGAGGAAACTTTTTGAAGAAGCACCCTCCCATCCTCTCACGTCACAGGTGAAAAACGGCTGGCTTTGTTTTCTTTACTCGTGAAAGGAAAAAGAAATCAAGGCAGATCATGATGTTTAGACTCAAGTATCCTTATTTCCAGATTCCTTGATAGTCCCCAAGTTGACCCATCACACTCAGTTATAACCCCATTAAAACGTCACACTCGATATTTCTTGTGTAATCCCCTAATACTCCAATCCCTGGCTATCAGCAGACAGTAAGGAAAGTTCCCCCATTCAAAGGATTTGGTCTAGGTTTGTTTTGGCCAGGGAGGGAAAGAAGAAAAGAGGAGAGACCCAGAATGAACACAAGAGCCTGGCAAAGGGGGACCTCAAGCCTCGTTCATTCAGGCACCCTCTGCAGTAGCCCTTCAGGTGACCAGCAGGGCAGGCCCAGTAAAGTGCCATTTTGAAGGAAAGAGGGGACAGGCTGAAGGAGCCCCGCCTTAGGCACCGGGGACAGGAGGAGCTCAACCCAGCAGAGCCTGCCCAAAGGCAGTCATGGAATGCAAATATTTAGAGCCTGTAGGTTGTTTAGCTCCCATCAGAGCATTGAACACACGAGCTGCATCCCTGAACTAAGATGAACAAGTCCTGCCTCTGACATTCCCTGACACGCAGGGATAAAAGCAAAGAATGCATCAGACAAGGGTCTTTGGGGCCCATTTTGTGTTTATAAACCTCGGTCAACATGCGTTGTTTTCTGGCTGCAGACACCTTCTTGCTGGAGGCGAGTGAGTGGCTTTGTGCAAGAGGAGTTGTCAGGGTCCTGGTCACTCACAGCCTGGCTTTCCTTGGGGAGGAATTTAAGGGGGAGCCAGAAAAGAAGGGAAAGATCAGAAATTTTCCACTTGGTGTTCTGGCCTCCTATTCACTGCATAACTCTACAAGCAGAGGACAGGCTTCGGCCCTTTGCAGATCCAGAAAAGTGCCTGGTATATGTGAGCTGGGTGTCCACCAAACCTCCCCGCAGCACGGGGCACAGGGGAGGGTTAGCATAGCTGCCAGATCGCAGCCTCTGTGGGAAAAAGCAGCTGCCCTCTTCAAGGCTGCCGGCTTTCCTCTGAGCACTGTGATTTTTTTTTTTTTTAAGGAAATAAAGAATATTAAAACTCCGAATGATTAAGAATTTACTAAAGGGCCAAATAAGATCAAGGTATAGCTAAAAGTGACAGCAATTAGTAAGACAGCTAGCCAATGCTCTGGAGTTACAAGGAGATTTCTGGTTAAAGTGGAATGGGGAAGAAATTGGAAAATCAATCAGAAGCCTTGAGTAAAAATCTTGAACTTGTGCCAATTTGCGCCTTGGGCCAGGAGCTCACCTCTTTACTCCGAAGTACAGAGGAGAGAAAATGAAAGCAGAGGAAAATATCTACTGGAACACCTGAGCACACCACGCCGGACAGCATCACAAACTTGTGGCTAGAAGAACCGTGACTCCTTCCCAAAGTGACAAAGCTAAAACACTAAGTGTTGAAACCAAACGAAATCCATTCATTAGCTCACTGACAAGGTTCAGAGCAGGTAATTGCCATACACAGAACTGTACTAAACGCTCTGGCAATGACACTTCTACATCCTGCCGTGCCTGTCCCCTCTCCCGTAAGGTCTCTGACAGTGATGCTTTCCCTTTAGCCTAATGAGTAACTCGGTGTCCTCCCACGGAGGTCCCGTGGGCACTGTGAACCATGTCACCATAAAATTCAAGAGGTTTAGATCATTGGGAATCAGTGTCCAGGGCACAATGTGACTGTGCCACACTGCTTTATAAAAACAAAAAAAGGTCTCAGCACTAACAACCAAGGAGTTATCTGACTTTATGGAATGACTTAGATTTGACGAAAGCACAATTCAAAGTGTGGTCCTGAGACAGCACCATCAGCGTCACCTGGGAAATCAGTAGAAATGCAAATTATCAGGCCCTGCCCGAGATGCACTGAATGAGATCCTCTGGGGATGGGCCCAGAAATCTCTGCTGTTAACATGTCCTACAGGCGAATCTGACACAGGCTAGAGTTTGAGAACCAAGGGCTAAGAATTGAGACTGATCACCTAAAGAATGTAAGGTAACTTCACATCCCAGGAGGGGCGGCCTTCCCAGGAGGAGGTCCCCGCACCTGTGTTCCTGCCTCTTCCCTTTTGAAATTGTCTTCAGAGACCAGGACCAGACTGGATCTTGTTTGTTCGTGTGTTTCCTTATGTGGATGGTTTTTTATAAAACGTCAAATCACACAGCTTGATGACTGAACCCTTGTCTAAATGACTTTTGTCAGATTTTCAAACTCAGATTCAGACTCGTGGGACAAAGGTTTCTGTGTTCGGGGTGTTCAATAGAATGTTAATTGGCGTGATTGTGTGCAGGCCTATTTCCTGTCACTTTGAGCTCCTGTATTTTCTTGGGGTTTATTAATTATAGCACCCATCTGGAACAGTCTGAGAATGTGGCTCTTCTAGGTAGGATAGGAACTGGGCCCAATTACAAAGTAACAAAGGATAACCTGATATACTCCAGTAGACACTAGGTTGTGGGTCAGAGGCCAGATGGCACCAAGAAAATAGATAAACAAAGTTTCCAGGGCTGCTCAGCTTGCACAATTTGGAGTCTAAGGGGGTACTTGACCTTGATGGGCCGTGAAGCAGTTGCCTATTCTGACAGACATAGAGCAATGAAGTGTGGGCTAAATACCACATCAAGTTTATGGAGTTGTTTGGGACACAAGACGTTACACAGGCTAATATAGCAGAATTCCTCTCCGTTTTCCATTTATTATGGCTGTCGACACCCAGTTTCTCCAATTGGCCAGCACAGTGTTTCCCAGCGAGATGTACCTTGTGCATAACTGAGGTTTGGGAAATCCTGAGAGATTGTAATGACCCAAAGCATCTCCATGTTGTGGGGGTCAGACGGTGACTGGAGTTAAATCCAACTCAGGGAGAGATGTTTGCACAAAGCTCCTGGAAAGTAGTAACTGGCATGTTTCTTAGGAGCAGCCACAGTATCAAGACGGGTGAGGGGAGAGGTTTATGTTCCAATATTTATTTACACCTTCACCAAAACTTTCAACAAGAAGGACTGAAGCAGCAAGTTATCCAAACTTTATACATCCCATGGACCTATCTCCCCTCAGAGGGATATTGGGAGTAAATGTTACTATCAGTCAATTACTTAGAGAAATAGAACAACAGGGCGGCGCCTGTGGCTCAAAGGAGTAGGGCGCCGGCCCCACATGCCAGAGGTGGCAGGTTCAAATCCAGCCCCACCAAAAATAGCAAAAAAAAAGAAAGAAAGAAAGAAAGAAAACAACAAAGAAAAGGGAACAATCAAAGAACTATTGTTCTAAAACTCTATCAGATCGCACCTTAAGGACCCTCAGCAAGGATCAGTGAAGCCTGTGAATTCAAATTGGTTCGGCCCATCTAAATAATCAGACACTGTGTTGATCAGAAAGTCATCTGGTTTGATTAACAGCAAACTGACAGTAGCTTAAACACGTAAAGACCAACTTGTCTCACATAAGAGGTCTACAGAGAGCCAGGTGCTGCACTGGCTCATGCCTGTAATCATAGCAGTCTGGGAGGTCAAGACGGTGCATTGAACTCTGAAGTTTGAGACCAGCCTGAGCAATAGTGAGACCCGGTGTCTACTAAATATAGAAAAACTGAGGCAAGATGATCACTTGGGCCCAAGAGTTTGAGGTTGCTGTAAGCTATGACGCCAGGGTGCTCTAGTCAGGGTGCTAGAGTGAGACTCTCTGTCTCAAAAAAAAAAAAAAAAAGGCAGTTTGGGTTGGAAAGATGCCTTCAAGGCTCTAGAGTTTTTTCTCTCTTTGGTCTGCCATCCTTGGCTTGTCCCTTTTGGCTTCCGATAGCAACAGAGCTTTACCTCCACCACTGCATCCATACTTCAGGCAAAAGAAGAGAAAGGGAAAAAGAAAGAACTAGCAAACCACTCTTTGTATATCATTGGCAGAAATGTCCCTGCGTGGCCATATGTGGCTGTGAGGGAAACTAGAAAATTTGAGCTTTTGAAACCTCCAAAGGAAAGGAGGATGTTGGGTCAACTAATATAGTTATATTTTTACAAACTTCATAATAAATAGCAGACCTCTCAACTGGTATGTCCTGATACGTTTCAGCAAACACTGTCAAGGGCGCACTCAGGTTTACGTGACGCCACATGATGAAGACTAAAGTAACACCAAGGGTGCGAGCAGAGCTTTTTGTTTCTCTGGAGGGGTGAAGGTGGTCTTTACAGGCAAGGCCAGTGCCTCTCACACGTACATACACCCGTGAAACACTTTGAGTTTTGTTAAAATGTAGATGCTAATTGGATGTATCTGGGGTGGGGCTGAGAGTCTGCACCTGTAACAGGCTCTAAGGCAGTGTTTTTCAACGTTTTTTATCTCAGGGTACACTTGAACCTGTAATTAAACTGCCACATACACTTAAATTATGTTAGCCAGAAAAAGAGTAAAAATAAGAATATACTTACCATCCTTGGAACTTCTTTCAAAAATAGTTTATTTAATGATCTTTAAAAATTTTCACAGCACACCTAAGATCCTGTCATAGCACACTAGTGCTCCGTGGCACACGGGTTGAAAATCACTGTGAGATACGGGGCTCAGGAGCGTTCGCTGAATAGTCAGGGCTTCGGGGGTATTTAAACAGGGCCCAAAGCACGAGCAGGAATTTGCTTCGTGGAGAAAGGCAGGAGGATGCCTGAGGCTGAGGGAGCGGCATGACTGGGCCTTGGGATGATCGGCCAACTGTGTGAACTCTGACCTATAAGAAACTATGTCAGAGGGATGTTGTGACTTTAGACGATTTGAGGAAACTAGAAGAACTGCCACTAAAGCATGACGCCAGGGACAGCTCTGGGGAGAGCACACTGCCGTGACCCCAGAGGTGGTTAGTCGGCAGCACGCCCATTTCCAAGAGCTTGTTCCCCTGTACTAAATGAGCGGTGCCTTCCTGGGCCCGTTGAGAAACTAGCAGGGAGTCTGATCTTCTAGAGCACAAGGCAGGAGAGGAGGGGTGCTAGCAGATGCTCCTGGAAAGTTAGGCAGGTTTAGCCATGCTGAGGCCCACCTTGCCCCATGGGCAATGGGCAACTATTGACGTTCATGAATGAGGGAATGACGCAATCTCTCAGGCTGTAGGAGGACAACTTTGTGGATGGATGTGGGAAAAGGGCAGTGGCTGAACTGGAGTTAGAGAGGCCAGGTAAGAAGAGAGAAGATGAGAGCCTGCATGAAAGCAGCAGTGATAGGAAGGGAGAGATTGAGCAAGACTCAATAGTTATGGACCTACTTAAAAGGTGGACTCAACTGGCAGAGGAACTGGAAGCGGTGTGGCAGCAAGACAAAGAGAAGGTGAGGATGACTCTAAGATCAGGGGAACAGTTTGGATGAGGTGGGTGTGGTTTTGGTTTTTTTGTTTTTGTTTTTAATTTACATTTGAAGTCCCTCCCTTGTTCACAGGCTGTCCACACCCAGTGGCCTTATTCTTGGCCCCTTCATATATCTGCAACAACTGCCAGAGTCTAAAAGCTTTTGAGCTTGAGTGCAAGAGTTCTAGCTGGGCCAAAAGGATGTATAATAGTTCTTCTAAGTGACAGAAGGGGATCAAGTCTGCAGGAAGAAGATAATTCAGGAGAGAGCTTTACCAATAAAGAAAAGAAAGTGGTTTGGCATTCATGGGTCGAGGACTAGCATGGACCTTGATTCACTTTTTCTGTGACCTTGAACCAGTTCCCTTCATCTTCCAGTAGCTATAAAGCAGAAGAAAACATCCACCACCCTGTGAAAAACTCCCCAAAGCCACGAGGCCCATAATATTGATTCTGGCCCAGTACACATTAATCAGTGTCATCTCTTCCTCTTTATAGGCAACTTTATGAGCCCTCGTTTCTCTGGCACCCAGCTTGCTAGACTGAGAAAGTATCTGCTATAACCCGGACTCCCACTGCTTCCCCAGAGCAGTGCTGCCCTGTGAAATCAAAACAGATGGGGGAGAAAAGTCAAGTCTGGGTGGATCATGTTTCTCTAGGACCCACCATCCAATTCTCAGTATGCAAGAATTTTTAGAAACAGTCTAATGTTTATTTTCATGGTTGCACTAAAGACCTCTGGAAATACCATAGATAACCACAGCACCAATAACCAATTTATTACACTTGCACATGTAGATGGAAAGAAACCAATCTTGGCCTAAAGGCAACTATAAACAAATGTAAATTACAAATCAGACAGTCAAATTAGAAATTGAAGAAGAAATAACTCAAAATCCATCCGGAGTTTTTTCCATTTACATGTAGCATTAAGTTATCAAATCCTTTTATATTTTAGTTCTACTGATCTGATGTCCATCTTCAGTAAATGAGTTTTTCTTTCTTCTCCTTATGCATTCAATTTAAAAAATCAGACACCGGGGCTTGGCCCAGGGAATGCAAAGATCAAATAAGGCTCTACAGAGGTTCTCAACCTTTCTAATGCCGCGATGTATTTTCATTGTTACAAAGGGGTCGTGACCCACAGGTTGAGAATCACTGCCCTAGGTAGATCACAGATTAATCCTGTGCCTTGTGCAAAGTTTAGGTCTAAAACTTTTAATGGATGCATCCAGCCTACTAAATATCTCAAAGGCCTTTTTTTAAGAAAAGAAATTTACCCTTTTTAACGAGGATATGTGAATAAACTACAGCTGAAGGTAAAAGGCATGTCCTTTTGGCATGATCATGCCTTTCAGTCCCTGTTTATCTCAAAAAATCCATTCATTTCCTCAAGCTGAAACAACAGGTGATATTTTTCTTCCAAGGGGCACAGCTATAGTATCCCTCCACCTGCAAATGAATAGTCCCAGTAGGTCTAGCTGAACTCATAGACCTCTATTTGAAACCAGAACGGTGAAACGAGTTCATATCCCACTTCTTGACACCCTAAACCTGGTCCACATTACTATCTGCTTTCACTTAGACAAATGTAAAACCTAATTCGTGTCCTTAGAGTCTCTCTTGCCCCCTCCATCTCATTCTCTACACTATCAGGAAAGTGGTCTTTTGAAAGCACAATCTAATTACATTAACTCAGTGCTTACAACTTCCTGTGGATCTTGGAGTAAATAACAGAACATGTAACATGATCTGACACCCAACAAGATCTACCTACCCCTACGTCTCCACACTCGGCTTATACCCTGCCTCTCTTTCCCATGCCGTTTGCTCTCATAGCTCCATATAGCTTTCTTTAAAGCACTTGTCACGGGCATAATTTTAGTTAAGATTATATACTCGATGACCCTCATTTGATAAAAAACAGCAAAAGAGTGGAGATTAGGTCTGCTTTGGCTCATAGTTATATTATTAATGGCTCACTTAAAGCCTTGCATACAAAAGGCATTCAATATACAGTAGAGCCTCCACAGATGACCACCTCCCTACATTAACCACCTCCTTATGTTGACCTAATTTTCATAGACCAGACATGCACCACATATATGTATCAGTATACTAGGCCTAGTTCCTTATGTTGACCACCTCAACATGTGGGCCAGTTTGTTACAGTCCCTTGGGTGGTCAACTTACAGAGGTTCTACTGTATACATGGTCTTCATTGCACGAATGAAGGAATACATGAATAAATGATCAATTGTTTTCTCAATCACCAGGCCCTATTTTTATTTATTTATTTATTGAGACAGAGTCGCAAGCTATCACCCTGGGCAGAGTGCCGTGGCGTCACAGCTCACAGCAACTTCCAACTCTTGGGCTTAAGAGATTCTCTTGCCTCAGCCTCCCAAATAGCTGGGACTACAGATGCCTGCCACACACCTGGCTATTTTTTGGTTGTGGTTGTCATTGAAGTTTGGCGGGCCTGGGCTGGATTTGAACCCGCCAGCTCTGGTGTATGTGGCTGGTGCCCTAGCCACTTGAGCTATAGGCGCCAAGCCCAGGTACTGTTTTTAATAGTCAGAAAACTTATTTGATAGATGAAAACTCTGTCAATTATGTTTAACTCTGCAATAAATACTGTAGTTAATATTCAATAAATATTTAAGATAATAAATACTACCTTCTAAATATCAACTTGATGATAAGTTATCAAGGTGGTCTGTGAAGGAATTTGTATTTGTTCCTTTCCAGAATAATGGAGAGAGAGAAGAAACATAGTAATGGTCTACTGTCTCAGAAATTCTCTGTGATTGTCTACTTTTACCAGATGTTAAATGAATCTTTGAAAAGTACTTAGAAAAGTACTGGGGGGTTTGTTTGTAGAAATAATGAATTTTGTGGGGTTTTTTTTTCAATTTGGTCCATCATTTTACAAATGTAGAAAACATTTTTTTCTTGCTTCTATTTCATTTCTACATTGGCCCACCTTTCATAGCTCACTAGTCATGATTTAAACATTGGACCACAAAAAGGAATAAGATACACCCAATGTTCCTGAAAAGATCTGAGCAGAGAATGATGACTCTTAAACAATACAAAGTAATAAAAATCATAATGGAAATGTGCACATATCCTAAATGAGGAAGAATTGGTATGGCAGGAGTGTCTAGAAATTTATTTTGAGGTTTTATGATCAATATATCCAAGAAGCTTATAATACTTGACCATATGCTATGGATTCCAAGTGAAAAAAATGTTCTTTCTTTTGTGTGTGTAGTTAAATCTTATTTATTTCCAGTCAAAATGTTTCCTGAACAAGATCTTGTTTAACCATCACTTCCTGCGAAACTTCCATTGCCCTGAATGGTTTTCTTCATTTCTGACCCTTGACTCTTGGTACCAACTCTGTGCATGTCAGTTTCCTTCACGTGATCTCCAAATAATCAACCTTGACTATACTAACAACTCTGCCTCCTGGATCATGGATGGAACCAATAGAGGGACTCCTTAGAAGATCTATAATCCAGCCATCCCTTCAACCTAGGCATGATCATTCATATCTATCATTTCAAGAAGAAGACAGATGTGAACACAAACTACAACACCAGCAAAAGCAAAGAGTCTGGTGGTATGAGAGGCCATAGTGCATGAGCATGTGTTGTAGGGCGGGAGGTCTAGGTTCAAATCCTGCTGCCGTCTCTTATTAGCTGGATGAAATGAAGGAAGTTAATAGTCTCATCAGTAAATGAGAATAATATTCTATAACTCATATGACTATAGCGGGTGTTAAATGAAGGAGTTTTTGTCATATGCTTAATATAGTGCCTGGTACACAGTGGATACACAATAAACAGTAGACATAACAATGATAAACAAAGCAATTATAAAGACATTTTTTAAATGCTTCAGGAAACCCAATCAAGCCGTGGATGATGCTGCTTAAGAAGAGGTTCATGGAGGAAGAGACATTTGAGCTAAATCCTGAAAGGTAGAAAGAAGCCAAGAGGGAGATTGGGAAAAAGACATTTCAGAGAAAGGAGACATCATGAACTAAAAATCAATGGTCGATTTGAGGCTTAAGAGGCTACAGAAAAAAATAACTACATAAAAGATAAGCTAGTTTGAATCAGGGGCTCAGCTACAGACAATAGAGAAGAAACTGAACAAAATCTTGGGGATTTTTTCCTATAATGAGTTTCAAACTGATGTCATAAACTAAAGTATTTTGCATGTGAAGTATATGCAATCAACAGCTTTGACAACACGATCCAGAGCTGTTATTAAAGGCTCGTCCTCTTTGTAGACATTTATGTGGAACCTCTGCGTGTGATACATTCGCGTTTATCAGCCACTTCTGTTGTTGAAAACTCCTCTAACCTTTCGGTTAATCAAAGTGCACGTTTTCTGGGTCAGACTACAAATTCAAAGATACAGGCCATGCTTTTTCTCTTTACTCAGAGGCAACATTGTTCATCTGGGCTCTAGGGAAAGAAATTCTTCCAAACTCTTCCAAAAAAATGTTTTTGGTCATTACATTCAGGCAGCGCATGCTCCTCGAAGCTTGCTTTCTTGTGTCAATATCCATCTATCTCCCCACTCCCCCTACTCTGGCCCTTCTCTTTTTGTCAGTCCAAGTTTTTTCATGATCGACACCCTCGCTTGTGAGACTTTGAGCAATTTGGTATTTTGCTTCTATTTGTTTTTAGCTTCACACATTCTATGAAACACCCAATACTTTCTACTCCGTTACTACCAAGCTGACATTTAAGAAACACAGTTTGCTATTTTATTTTCCTCTCCCATTATTCATCCGGCCCCTCCAAATGTATTTTTTTTACACATGAACCCAGTACTAAAAATACACATCAGTTGGAGGTTCTGCCAAAATACTTAGTGAATGAGTAATCCACCTCATCCATGACCAAAAGAAATATGGGGGTCCTTCAAAATGAATGAACCAATTTGTCTGAAACCTGACCTCATTAAGACATTAGAAGTGTGTGACTATCTGGGATATAAAGTCATTGAGTCCGTCTGACATTCAATGTAGGCCCTATGTCAGCCTTCAGGAATCAACATCCTTTCCCAAATATCATAGTTTAGCCAATGTTCTTACTCAAGCACAAACATGTTGCAGCCTGTTTTCTTTTTTAAATGTCTTCATAGCTCTAATCTTTGTCTACAGGTATCTTTTTTCTTGTCTACTTGTTTATTGCCTGTATCTTTTGTGTAAAATGTAATTTCATGAAGGAAGAAGGAACCTTTTCAGTTGTTTTCTAATGTGTTCCCAGCACTAAATCGGTGCCTTGGACAGAGTAGGCACTCAAATTTGTTGAGTCAATTGTCAACCCCAAAGCCAAACTAACAACTTTCTTTTTTAACTTTGATTGCTCCTAAGAATAAAATAATAATAATGGCTACAATATATGAGTCCCTGCTACATGGCTAGAACTACACTAGACACTGCATTGTCCTACGGGATCCCCACAGGTGCCCTGAGTGACCTATATTTGTGTCTCCTTCCACAAGAGACTACTGAAGCTCAGAGAGGTTAGGTCACTCACCCAAGGTCACACAGCATGGACGCAAAAGTCTCAGGACTTCAATCTAGGGCTGTTTTAGCAGCTTATCACACTGCTACTACTTACCATTAGGCACCACATATCTTCTTCAAATGAATCGGATTTTTATCCATTCTGGGTTGGAGCTAAAGAAGGGAGTTGTCAGTGCTGCCCCTTTTCTCATGCGTTGCAGCGGTTTGGGGATGATTATTCATGCTGCTGCTTCTTATCCCTTCTGGCTACTTCAGTCCACCACACCCTTTGGGAAGAGCAAACTAAAACTAACCCCTTTTCCAAAACTCATCAATCTTTTCCAGTTGTATTTCCAAGCAAATCTAGGGGGAGAGGGGGGCCTCAAGCCTCACGGTAAGTTTCCTCTATCAAATCCGACTAGGTGCTCCCCCACCTCATAAAGGACTTCACAGTCTGCCTGAAGTGCATGACCAACCACATCAAGAGTGGCAAACTCTCCATACAAAGCAAACCAGGGCTCCTTGTATGTCCTTTGCCAGCCAGCTGGCTTTTTTTCTTCTGAATGCAATTCCAAGCGTCTGCTTGGGAGGTTTGAAGAGCCCTGGCCCTGTTTATTCTCCTCACTTCACCCAATAAGCCTGCTGTACAGCCACCATCCAGCCGATCCCGCAACAGCTTCTTTCTTTACTTACTGCTTTTTTTCTTTCAAAAAAAAAAGGGAGGTCCCTTGAGTTCACATAGGTACTTTAAATGCGTCTGATCCCTTTAGATCACCATTGTAAATGTCTTGCCTTTATAGGATGGAGTAAATTCTTAGGATTTTGGAGACTTTCGAATTCACTGAATTTCCCCTTCATGGATATTTTACTTTTTGGAAATACAAACTCCAAATCATTAGTCAAGATCCAGTAGATGTAACTTCCACACAATACTTTCTGATTATCCAAAGCAGAATTAATGTCTCCCTAAAGGTTTACAAGAACTCTACAATATCACTTACTGCACAGAATAAATAGCTATTTACCTGTTAGATTTCAAACACCCTGTGGTCAGCAATTACACAGCACAATCTTTATACTCCCCCACCAACCACCTGGCATTGAATAGATCCTCCAGTGAGTGCTGAATGAATTTAGTGTACACTCAGGTTCCAACTCTCTTCCTCTGTTGGAGGATTTCTAATGATAACTCACTACTTGAGGATCTAGCCTCTTTTATCGTTGGGCAGATATTATTATTATAAAGTCAAAGTTTTTCTTACATTGGGCTGAACTAAGTGTCTCTGACCCTTTCACCTTTGAAAGTGGGGTCTTGGGGCCCACCCAGATGAAGCCGGCTCCTCTAAGTATCTAAAAGCAGGTAAAAGCCCTGACCGACTCCTCTCTCCCTCAGCCTAAATACCCTGCCTGCCTCTATCTATCAAGGGCCTTCATGTGACGGGTTATAAATCTCAGCCCTCCTGGTTCCTCTAACCAATTTTCTAATTACCAATATTCCTCCAAAAGAGTGTTCCCGTCCCATGTCCCATAGTACTCAACACTGGGTACTATGTGAGTGTACTATACCACACACAGTATTCTTACAAATAACTTTAATAACATTACATCTTTAGTATTCTATCAGTTCTTTTTCTGGTCTTTTATTTTTAACTCTGAGAAAATAAAATTTCTAATTAATCTTGCTACAATTAATTTCATAACCTTAAAAATAAAACTTTCATATTTGTCATTGTTAAAAGATATTCTGTTTAATTAGGATCATGGGGTACTCGGGTCTAGAAGAATGAACTCTGAATACGATGATCTATTTTGTGATTAAGTGATACCCTCTATACTTTGATAAGCCTGGGACTAATTGGGTCATTAAGGATCCAGATCCTTTCATCTTTGTGCCCTGCCATCCCCCCAAGTTCCTTAGCTATCGTTCTACCCATGGTCACGAGGTGGTTGCAGCCGTTTAGGAGTCATGTGCAATGACACCCCATCCAGAGAAAGGAGAAACAAATTCCTGTGGGACCCCTTTTAAGATAAAACCTTTGGCAGAAGCTCTCCCAGTAGAGTCGCCATCATGTCTCTGCGACCAGAGTTTTGCTCAGCCCTAAACTAGTCAAGTGGAACAAGGCTGATGTGGTTGATGTAGACCAATCAGACCCATCTCCAACTTGGAGCATCACTCTCCTCTCAAGTCCATGGGTATGGAGAAGAGGGTGAACCTCTGACTCTAACTGAGGTTTTGTTACCAAGAAAGAAGGAGAGAATGGGTGCTGGGTGGAGTCATGCGAGTCTGCTGCAATCCCCACCTCTCTTGTGACGTTAACTGCAACTTGCCATCTGAGCTTTGATCCCTCCACCTTTCTAGATCTGTTGAGGACCACCTGCGCTTTTCCTTCATGCATTCATCACCACCTCCACTGGCTTTCTTAAGTCACTTAATCAGCATTTTATCTGAGTTGGTTAGCTTTGAAAGGACCAGACTCGTTTTAAATGGAAAAACTTGATATTACATAAAGTAAACTATTTAATATTTACGAGGCATAAATCAAGTACAATTTCTTCCAAGGATCATTACAGACCACCAGCACTTACATCACCTGGGAAGTTCCTACCTGAGTGGGGAGAAATGACTCAGGGAAGTAAGAAAGAGCAGCAGAGGAAGAGGCAGGCACAGATTGTTTACCACATTGATCTAAAACTCTTGCCCACACCTCATCCGTGGTGAGGTGAGATTTCGGCCCAACTTCCACATTGTTCTCCGATTATCTGTGTTTCCATCTAGACCTACCCCTCCTGTCTCATCACATACTTCTTCCGCTTGCCTTGTCTGTCCCCTGAAGTCTTTGTGTCACCATCGAAGCATCTGTGACTCCTGTAGGCACAGCAGTTACTGTGCTTTGAGCTTTCAGACCAGCTTTCAGACCTGTCACCGTGCACACCACACTTCAAGGCTGATCTCATCCTCATCCTCTTCTCTTCATTCCATAAATAAGTTCTCAAGCAGCAGGTGCCCTGTCTGCATTGCTCACCTCATAGCCCATGTGCTTAGCACACAGCTGAGGGTCACTGATAATTCTTTTATTTAAGGAGTGAATGACTGAATAGCGTCTGTCAACATTATAGCACCGCATTCTGCCAGGTTTACTACTTTTTTTTAATCAATACATTTTTAACTATACATTGCGGAAAGTAACTATTCATTGTCATGCCATGATCCATTCGTGACCAGGGAGGGTGTAAGTGCAACCTTGTATAATTGGCCTTTTTCTTGACCAGGGTCTACAAATGCTCTGTCATCTTCATCACAGCCTTGTCTCAGCTCCTTCCACAGCCTCCTGCTGGGTCCAGGGCTGGGGCTGAAAGAGAGGCCTATCTGATTCCTGTAGGAACAGGGCTTCCCAAAGCATCAGAAAGCATTTATCTACCATTGGTGGTACCTGCGATGATTTCAAGTTATACAACTCTTTTTACGCTATTGTGTTCATTTTATGGTTACTTTCTATTTATGGCAAATAATTCCTGTTTTCAATTTTCAGTAACTAAGCTTTTTCAACTTAAAAAAAGTGTTTTTAAACTAAGCTTTGTTTGTAATAGCCAAGGAGTGGAAATAATTCCAATGTTCATCCCTACATGAATGGATAAAGCAATGGTGCACTATCCACACAAAGGAAGATTACAGGAATATATTAATAAGTTAATAAAAACAGAAAAAAGAACAGATTATCAATGCATGCAATAACATGGATGAACTTCAGAATCATTATTCTGAGTTAAAGTAGGCAGGCAAAAAAAGTACATATATTTACAGAAAATCCTGGAAAATGCAAACCAATAGTGACAGAAAGGAAATCAATGGTTCCTTGGGGAGAGGGCTGATGTGACACATGGATTAAAAAGGAGCATAACAAAATTTCAGGGAGTAATGTGTTTTTTACTCATTATCCTGATGGTGAGTGAGAATCACAAAAGATGAATCAGATATCAGATCACACCCCACGTGGTCCAGGCTTGGCAGGACCCCTGGAGAGCACACGGCCTGCCCATGAGCCTCAACATCTACTTTCTTAGGAGATAAAGCATGAAAAGAAGTCCTATAACATAGAAGGTAACAGAAATCTGGGATTTAAAAGTTACTCAAACCTGAAGACACTGTCTTAAAATTAATGGCTTGGTTAGGCCTTGAATTTAACAATTCATGGCTGAGGATTAAGGAGAAAGAAAGGAAAACCTCTCCACCAACCATAGCTTGTTTCTAAGGCACTTTAAAGTACTCGAGGAAGCACTTTTGAATTATCTTGAACCTATTAAGTTGTTACTGACAGAACCTTTTTCTAACACCTCAAAGCTAGGAGATTGTTCTGGTCAAGGTAGACATTTTATGCATTATTTTATCACTCACTTCATCAGGGCACTGTGTAAACAACTCGACCAAACCAAATATAACATGTTGTGAACGCTAGGAAATGCCTCTTACCTCCAGCTCCAACAGGAAGTCACAGCTGTTGATTTACCTAATAGAATTTCTTAAAAGTTCCTTTGACACACAGTGCTCGAAGGTATGCTTTGTTCTCTTCTTCTTTGAAAGAGTGAGGCTTTTTTTCAAATGCTCACATTCAACATATGTTTATGTCGCCTACGTGTGCTGGTGGAAGCCCGTCAGCAGGGTGTGCTTTGAGGGTGGGAGAGCCAGGCTGCGCGTGCCTCAATAGAGTGTCAGCTTGTGGATGACGGTTGATTTTGATTAACCACAAAGCAAGTGAAATTGCCTTTGCATCTGTGCCTGAATAATAGAGGTAAAAGAGGCACTTTTAAGTGAAGCCTTGCTTTCAATAAAACACACATCAGGTGAAAGAGTAGACTTTTTGAGGACCTACTTCAAGCAAATGAAATAAAAAGTAAAGCATAGCTGCTTCTGACATTTCTAGACCCAGAAATTGTGACCTATGTTAGTGCCACCTCCCTAAGATTGTAAGTTTCTAAAGATGAAGTGACATGATGGTTAAGTTAATCAGTCTGATTTAAGCATTCCACTTTGTATATCAAATTAGCACATTGTACATCCCCTAATTGTACAGTTATAATTTAATTTAAAAAAGTTTTAAAAACCAAAAAAGTAACCAAAAGAAAGATAAACCTTTTTTTTTTTCATTTATTACATTGGAGGGGAGAAGATGTGAAATAAAACCAAAACCCATAAAGACAAACATTACTGAATTAAGCAAAGTAAAATCACACTGCTGGTCTAGGAAAAAAGTCTATGCAGTACAAACATAAACCATAAACAAAGCATTTTCCATGTGAGGATTTAAGATACTAAGGGTAAAATTGACTATCTATATGACAGAAAAAAAAAATCAATCATTTCCTTATATTCAAGTAGCTTTTACAAATCAATAAGAAATAGACTCAAAATTAAAATGAGCAATGAAAGTAGTAAAAATATAAATGACTAACGAACATAAAGAGATACTATCACTCATCATTAAAGAAATGAAAACTAAAAGCAAATTATCAATTTGGCCAAGAAAATAAAATGCGAAATCTCAATCCACAACGTTAATGAATGGGTTGAGATAGACACTCCACATAAATTGTTGGTGAAAAAGTAATCTGGTACTTACTTTGTGGAGGACAATTCTTTGGAGGGTAGTTTAAACATACCTTTGGGTCAGCAATTTGAGATATACCCCAAGGGCATACCTACAGAAGGGTGCCAGTCGGTATGTACAAAGGATATCCAATTATAGTGTGGTTGCTGCAAAATCTTGGAAGTGATTTTAGAAAGTCTGACACATCTGTACCATGTATTACCATAAAGCTGGTAAAAAGAACGTAGTAGGTTAAATATACCAATAAAAGAGGCCCAGGATATAATGTTGAAAAAGAAAGTTGCAGCATTTCATCATATGCAAAACCAAAGTCAGATCACTTTTTTTCTAGCGTCATCTTCCCTTCCCTCCCTCTCCTCAGCCACACTGGTCTCCCTGCTATTCTTCAGCCATTCCAGGTATCTCCTGCCTGAAGACCTTTGATTTGGATCCTTCTCCCTGCTCAGAACACTTTTCTTCACTCCCTCCCTTACATTCTTCAAGCATTTGCTGAAATGTCATCCTTTTTGGAGGGGCCTCCCCTGACAACTTTATTGAAAATCCTGAGACTCTAACACTCTCCATCCCCTTTCTCTTCTTTCTAATTCTCCCTTGTACCCATCTCTTGCTAAAATGCTGTATAAATTATGTAGGGCAGTGAGACAGACTATGTTATGGTCCATTATTTCACTTCCAAGAAACACAGTCAACAGTGTCCTTTCTGATTCACCCTGCAAGTTTCAACCTGCTTGGCTTATGGGTCATGTTGGGAAAGCTTCATTTATTTCCACCTGTGAGGATTTTATGTTTCTCAATTTTTTGCATATCTCAAAACTTTTGTAATGACCCAAGTATTTATTTGCTATGTTTTGCATCTGTGTTTCCCCACAGGAACATGGATTCTGTGTAATAGCGGGCATCTATATGTATTATTCCCTCTTATATCCCCAGTGCCTGGCACTTAGTAGGTGCTCAGCAAATACTTATGAATGAATTCAAGAGAATATACGTTTCTGCTTTTATGAAAATAAAATATGTGCGCTGAAAATTTCTAGAGGGATGTGTAAGAAAAAGTGATTATTTCTGAGAAGAAGAAGTAGGAGGGAAGGAGTTTTATTTTATATCCTTTTTAATGTTTAAACTTTTTACCTGTGAGCCTGAATCATTTTTATTAATTATGATGAAAGACTAGTCAAAAATAAATAATTCCGGGGCTTTAACGGGAGCACAGGAGGCCTTTCCTTTTGGTTGGAGCAGCAGCCCTGCGGAAGGCCCTCCGGGGCCTTGGTTCAGAGCTATTGTGAGGCAGACAGGGTATTTGTGTCAAGCTTTATGGTTGTGGATCCCAGACAAAACACTGAGGAAAGCTGCTTTCAGGGATATTTCAAATTTGTACAAATGTATCTAGTAAGGAGACCAAATAAAAAGCTTAGCACAGAATTAACAAGAGAGTGTAAGCAAACTGCCTAAGTTTAAGCCTTACCTCTCCACTTAGGAGCTGTGCAGTTAATCTTGATCAATTATCTTGTTATGCCCCACTTTCCTCATCTGCAAAATAGGGGTAATAATGCTTTCTAAAATTGCTGTGTGGATGGAATGAGTCAGCACTTTATAACACCTACAAGGATATCTGGTGTCATCACACAGTGAGAGTGTGTTAGCATTTAGTAATGTAGAGGACCCCAGAGAAGCACTGCTCATGTTGGTGTAAATCCACATGCATCAACCTGTCTGGATTCTTTTGCAGGAATACAACAATCTAACATAACTTTTATTTGCTGCCTTTTGTGCACATTAAATTGTTCTCAATTTTGGCCTATGTGCAATTTCATTTTTCAACTGGTAGATAAGGACAGGCCCAAAGGCGAAAAATTAAAAATCTTCTTACGTAAATTACTATTGAAGTATCTTCTCCTTTTTACTTCAAAACATACACTTTTAAGAGAAAAGACAGGAAAGCAAAACTGCAACCATAAATAATGACTGTGCTCGCATTGTACAGATGACTCGGGCTGTGTTTTGTGAACACGCCTATGTTTGTTCACTAAAAGACAGATAATAATACAGATTTCTAAAGGAACTGCAGGGCTTACTCTGAACGCGGGTGGCTGAGTCGATTTTAGAACATAAATCTTCAGTTTCTGTGATCTGCCCACTCACAGTAATTTGAAGTCTTAGCCTAATTTCCAAGCTGATATGCTAAAGGAAGTAACCAAAGACCAGACGGGTTCATTCACCCCTGGTCCTCAGCAAACTGGCTTCCCCTGGAAGCTCTCTCTGGTTTTCTTCCACTAAATGTATTTTCTCCGCCTGCTATTACCTCCCAACCCCCACGGGCAACGTATTGCTGACATATCTTTGATTCAACCTTCTGCTCACTTTCCCATAAAAAGCAGCTACTTGATGCAAAGTAAAATAGAGATTATGGTCAAATCAATTGCAGTGAGTTAAAAATCAAACCCCCCCCCAAAAAAAAACTTTATTAGATTTCTGCTTTGGCTTTTTCACTGGGTACTATCGGAAACACAATTCTATTGTTGGTTAGTCTTAGAGGGAACTGTTTTTTAATCCTACATTTTTCTCTATATCCCTGATTTTCTTTTCTTTTTTATGATAAGACTTGGCTTTTTTTTTTTTTTATGCCTTCCACATAGAGACATTTCTCCTATGATCCATGCCACATGGAATAATTAAGTTTATCTGGTAGATCTATACCCCATCTCTTTCCCACCCTGCCTAGCTCCTATACACAGCCAGGATGCCTCCAATTAACCACACAAGTTGAATTTACCTGTGACAGGCTGCTCCTGCGCCCCACTGTGTATCCATTTAAAATCTGCACCAGAGAGGAAAGGAAAGGAAGGCTGTCTATGTGTGCAAAAAAAGCTGATCAGAGGGACACAATTGGTACCCAGTCTGAAAAGGTGACTTGCTCCCAGAGTTACTCTTTGTTCTTCAATGAAACTGTCAGAAGATCCCTTGAATGAAACAGAAGACTTTTGGACTTGTAGCATTAAAAGGACAGAAGAGGTGACATCACCTGCAGCTTGAGCATTTTTGACAAACCAGGCACACTCTGAACTCTTTACACGGATCATACATCTAGCCCTCACATTAGCCCTGCAAGGTAGAGGTAGAGGTCACCGTGACTGCCTTTTTGCAGATGAGGAACCAGTCTCAGAGATATTGAGTAACCTCCCGGAGGTCATGCAGCCAATAAGCAGAGAAGCCTGCCTTCTTTGCCACTAACTTACTGGCCTCCCCCTCCCCTTCCCCATCATTTTGTAGATGAGGAAGCTGAAGCCTTGGGAGATTAAGTAACTCGTCCACGAGCAGAAAATAATCCATCCTCTGTGGAGTCTTTCTGTGTTGACCACCATGTTCACTGTGATCCCCACTCTAATAAAACTGGCACTTCCACAGTTCCCTACCCAGACGTCCCCTGTACGTCTTTAGTAGCTCTTACCTGTTTGTGCCGGGTCTCTCCCTGCTGGCCCTCCAAGGTGGGGCTGGGTCTTACTGATCGTTTCGTTCCCTGATTCTACCATACATCTGGCACTTAATCCCACTGTTCTGTCTTCTGTGCCCTTAAAAATATGGTACTTTTTAAGCTCTCTTGCATTTGGTTGAGACCAACTTGCGTTTAAAGCCAGGAAAATCACTAGCCTTAGAATGACTTAAATGCTATCCTAAATTAAAGACGGGCCGTTTCATAGAGGCCAAAATTTAAGTTTTGTATCATGGGAAGTCTCAGAATGGAATGATCAGTCTACAGCTGACAAATGGTTTTCTTCTCTTCTATTAATGCCAATTGATTGGTAATTACCAGGAATGCTGTGTTGAAGACTCTTCTGAGGAATATTCTGCAATCTCTGAGAAAAGGGTGATAGGAGAGATGAGTCATGGGAGGCAGAAGAGCGGTCCTGCCCACGCTCATTCATTTCCCTGGTTTCGGAGTAGTACAACTCAGTCCATTTGGTTACACTGGAGAATGAGTAAGCATCCTGAGTTTGTTCCAGTGTCCTACAGACTCAAGAATGTTTCATCCATAAATTCCAACGCATGTAGGAAGTATTGATGGATTACGATTCCAATCACATCATTTGAGTGAAAATAATCATTCTTACAAATCCTTTTGATTATAACGTCTGGGAATATCAGTCTTTGGAAATCCCACCAGATTGTAGAAATGTGGTTGAGACCATGTCAGGAAAAGACTAGGGCTACAGACAGAGATTTTGGAGTCTCTCTACACAAGTAGGTTTAGATATCAGGGTAAAAGATGAGTGCAGAGAAAGGAGGAAATCTCTAGGGACAAGTGTCAGGCAGAGAGGAGAGTCAGGAAGGGCCTCTGTCAAGGAAGCAAGGGGATGAGAGGACATCAAGGCAAGTGTTTGCCCAGTTTCATTGCTTCCGAGAGTGGAGCCAGGTCCTGGGAGTGCAAAGGACAGTAAGACATGGCCCCGCAGCAAACCAAGAAAGAGCTGGTGAGAACACTATGTGTAGAGAATTTTAAAAGAACAACAAAACCCCCTCAAAGTCCGTTGTTTGTTATTGCCAAGAACTGACAATTCTAATGACTGTCAGTGATAAAAGTATTCTCCCTTCAAAAAATCTCTTACTGGTCTAAATTTGAATCAACCGTTATAGTGATTGCTGAGTTTTAATAATATATATGTAAGATATATATTAGCAGGCTTTTATTTCCTATCTTTTAATAAATATTATATATGAACAAAGAATCCCCAGTTATATGATTGCTACACATTTGTTGTGAGGGTAAGTTTGTAACAGTCTGGAATTGTTAGGGTACGGTAAGGATCTGTGTATGTGCACACCTTTGATATCACATATTCCTGTATTTACACACAATATCTAAAATTTAAAATGTGACCTGAATGTGGAGAGAAGGGAATGCTTCTGCACTGCTGGTGGGAATGCAAGCTAATCCGACCTGTTTGGAAAGAAGTTTGGAGAATTCTCAAGGAACTAAAAGTAGACCTACCATTCGATCCTGCAATTCCTCTACTAGGTATATACCCAGATGATCAAAAAGTATTTTACAACAAAGACATTTGCACCAGAATGTTTACTGAAGCCCAATTCATAATAGCCAAGACATGGAAACAGCCCGAGTGCCCACTGACCCAAGGTTAACAAATTATGGTATATGTACACCATGGAATACTATGCAGCCATAAAAAGATGGAGACTTTACATTTTTTATGTTTACCTGGATGGAGCTGGAACATATTCTTCTTAATAAAGTATCTCAAGAATGAAAAAGTATTCAGGGTGGCACCTGTTGCTCAGTGGGTAGGGTACCAGCCCCACATACTGAGGGTAACGGGTTCAAACCTGGCCCCAGCCAAACTGAAACAAAAAAAAAAAAAGTGTTTGCTGTTAAGGGCAGTACCTGTGGCTCAGCGAGTAGGGCACCGGCCCCATATACCAAAGGTGGAGGGTTCAAACCCGGCCTCGGCCAAACTGCAAAACAGAAAAATAGTTGGGTGTTGTGCCAGGCGCCTGTAGTCCCAGCTACTTAGGTGGCTGAGGCAAGAGAATCGCCTAAGCCCAGGAGTTGGAGGTTGCTGTGAGCTGTGTGACACCACGGCACTCCACTGAGGGTGATAAAGTGAGACTCTGTCTCTAAAAAAAAAAAAAAAAAAGTATCCAATGTACTCAGTATTACCATGAAATCAATATATAATCACCTACACATTCATACAAATCGTAAAGCATAACTATAGTCTAGAAAGTAGAAGGGAAGAGGAGAGAGAGGCAGGAGAGGTGGGAGGCAGGAGTGGGGAGGGTATTTGGGGGGACCTCACTTAATGTGTGTGATGCAATGGTACATTTCAAAACTCTTAAGAAAAGAGTACAATTGTGATGGATGTGCTGATCAGTTCAATGTAAGCATTTCACATTGTACATCAAATCAGTACGCTGAACCCCATAAATGCATCAGTGTACACAGTTATGATTTAATAAAACCAAAAAAAATAAAATTAAAAATGATCACAGAGGTTAAATAGATGAAAAACCACAGCTTGAGTTATTTTAACTCTGCCATTCTCTGTAAACACATGTATCTTTTATTCATATTTAAAATATTTTGACTGCAGAGCCATTTGAAAGCTGCTGGAATTGATCTCAAATAAACAAAGACATACTTTATTACAATTTGGAAAATTTTTTTCAGAAGTGGGATTTTTATGAATTTCTTCCAAGACTTCCTCTTATATTTCAGACTTTTCCTTTATACCTGTTACTTTATGTGAAAGTTTTCAAAATTATTTTTAAGTGTATTTTTAACCAACCATACTGTAAAAAGATAGATGAGAAATCTTATTCATCTATTGCACATGAAGATGTAAAACAAATAATTTTGATGAAGTCATTGGCAAATGTACATTGTGTTAAGGAAATAGAAATCTTAATGCTGCCATTCATTTCCATGGCCGATCAATTAGTAGATATGAGCTTTATTCCTTTAGTCCAAAAAATGCAGTGATATAATTAAAACACCTTAATCTATTTTCTGTGATGTATATTATAATCTTATCTTTTTTATATTTTTAAGCTGACATGACATATATATGCAACCCAACAGCAGAAAATTGCTACCTTCTGCATTTCTTTTCTGGCCATTATTATTCATCTCATTTCATCATTGTTACTAATAATAATAATGTTGAGGAGAGAGATATTTAAACATCATATTCCCAAGGGGTCCAATATGCTCCGTATGCCACAGGATGGTCTCTATCCTAGAGGTTCTGCAGCCTTGCATGGAGAGACTGAGCAGGATCAGACAGCGTTAATAAAAGGACGGGTGAGCTGAAAGTCATGTTTGTGGGCAAAAGTGGAAGGACAAGGTTACCAGTTCTCCAATTCTCTGGGGAAAGGGGTGGGTGGGGAGTTTTAGGGAGGACTTGATAGAGGAATTATTAGCCATTGGTAGGAGTTTAAGGATATTTCAGGTCCAAACTTTGTGGGAAATGATGAGATTAGGAAGGCAGGATTGCTGAGTGGTAAAGGATGTACTTTCTTTTACTTATTAGCTGGGGGCCTTAGACAAATTAGGTAATGTCCTTTGCCTTCAAACATAAAATTAAAACCAAGAGTAACAATAGTACCTGTTGTATTAGACCATTGTGAGAATTAAATGAGAATAGCCCTTAGACTGTTGCTTGAGCCACAAAACTCCTGTTTAAATAATAGTTATGCAGCAACCTTGGAGTTGTTTCAGGTATGCTAGGCTGTAAAAGGGAAAGGCATGAGTGGGTGGCAAGGATTCGGGTTCTAGTAGATTCACCTACCCTCTTGGAAGTTTAGCCCTGAGTTGATAGAGAAGCTATCAAGGGTTGAAGATGAGGGGAAGGAACAGACATTGTGAGTCTCATAGTTCCACACCAAGTTCTAGGCTAATCTAGACTGGTCTCCCCCATGACCCATCTGTCACTATCATTTTCTACATAGTGCTTAACACTCTTTAACATTGTCTTGCTCAATTATTTGTTTGTTGTCTTCCGCACCATCAATCTCCTCTACTCCAAAATGTAAACTTTCTGAGAACAGCAGTCTTGACTGTCTTGTCCACCCCTATATTTGCAAAGCCTAGAAATTGTCCCTGATTGCTACTCAATAAATATTTCTTAAATTAATTGCTGAATTAATGCTATATAGTCTCGATGTCATTTAAAAGGGTGATTTGAGCTCAGTTTTTAGCAGAGGCAAAGAATCCAGGAGTGGGGGAAAGCCTGTTAATAGCAGAGAGCACGAATTATTAGGAGCCAAGGATCAAAAGCACAGGTGGAGCAATGAGAGTGGAAAGGATAGAGAAGAGTTCTTGCCCCGGATATCTGATTTCATTCATCTAGAGCTGACTAATACCCCTCTCGCTTTCGCTCCCAGACAGCTGGGCTCTGATACTCCTGTGATTAGGCACATGCTGCCATTAATCATCTTTGTAAAATAGCTCAGAGAATATTACATCCAGCAAGTAGCCCTCCAACCTTGTTGTGGTCCTCACAGTCTTTCCTTTATGTGTTGGTCTGCTCTCTAAAAATAGGCAGACCTTATCTCACTCTTTCAGTAACTCTAAAGGATGCAGTAGTAGTTTATCTGAATCCTATTTAGAAAGTTCCATACGCAAATGGAAAGAAGCTCTGGCTGAGATAAAACAACTCATCTAAATGTAGTCAACAAGTGAGTAGTCAAATCTCCAGAAAATGTTATCTAGAAAGAAATCTCCACGAATGGATAAGAAGTTAGCATAAATAAATCACCATGACAATGTAGCATTGTGCTTAAAATAAAGACTACACAGTTCACGCTGTATTTTAGCACATGAACATAGTGGTAAAACCTTTCTGGTGACATTGGTCCTTAATATAGTTATCTTTGGAAAGGATTCTCGTTGGAACTCTTGGCAAAGGTAAAATTCAGTCCTTTCTGACCACTGATGCAAAAGAGCATGTAATTCTGGGATCCACAACAAGTACATGCTCAGCAGTGAATTAGGAACCACAAACATAACCAGAAGATATTTCTACAGGCTTTTGTGATGGCAAAGAACGTAAGTTGAATTTGCTTTTCACTGTAATTATTATTAATAGTGAAATCAGATAATCTGAAAAGCAATAAAATATCATGAGTGCATTCTCAGAAAAGTTAGTACAAGAGGACATCTGATTGAAATAAAAAGATCTCTAAAGACATCCCAACCACACTTAGAGTGTTATTGAGTCATATCTAATATAGAGGAGCTACATTACTCTTCTTTGCATTGTGATACTCTAGTTTTTAAATTCTACACTTTGTATGGAACCAGAAAAGAGCCTGAACAGCCAAACCAATCTTAAGCAAAAACTACAAATTGGGAGACATCATATTATCAGTATTTAAGCTATACTGCAAGCCTATAATCACCAAAACAGCATGGTACTGACACAAGAACAGACACATAGACTAGTGGATTGGAACAGAAAACCCAGATATAAAACCATCTTCATATTCCCATCTGATACTTTGCCAAAGCAGACAAAACATATACTGGGTTCAATAAATGGTGCTGGGAAAATTGGATAGCCACATGTAGAAGATTGAAACAGAAACTGCACCATTCACAAAAATTAATTCATAATGGATAACAGACTTAAACCTAGGGCATGAAACTATAATGATCCTAGAAGAAAATGTTGGAGAAAATCATAGACATTGGCCTAGGAAAAGAGGAAGAATCCAAAGGCAATCATAGCAACAACAAAAATTAACAAATGGGTCCTGATTGAATTAAGAAGATTCTGCACAGCCAAGGAAACAATCAACAGGTCAAATAGACAACCTACAGAATGGGGGGAAAATCTCTGAATGGTATACATCTGTTAAAGTGCTTATAACCAGAATCTATAAAGAACTTAAGCAAATCAGCAGGAAAAAATCAAACAACCCCATTAAAAAAAGTGGAGCTAGGCATGAACAGAAGCTTTTCAAAAGAAAATAGACTAATGGCCAAGAAACATACAAAAGAATGTGCTAATCATCAGAGAAATGCAAATCAAAAGCACAATGAGATATCACCTAACTCCAGTGGGAATGGCCTTTATCAAAAAGCAAGGAATACTTACATACTGTTGGTGAGACTGTGAACTAGTACAATCTTTGTGGAGAGCTAAAAATTAGACCTACCATTTGACCCAGCAATTCCACTATTGACTACCCAAAGAACAAACAGTCATTTCATCAAAAAAACATGAGCACACAAATGTTTATTACAGCACAATTCACAATCACAAAGATTTGGAATCAAGTTCCCATCAGTACGCTAATGGATTAGTAAAATTTGGTATATGAACACCACGGAGTACCAATCAGCCATAAAAAATAATGAACTGATTGATGTCTTTTGTAACAAACTGGATGGAACTGGAGACCCTTCTTCTAAATGAAGTAATACAAGAAAGCAAAACAAACACCACATGTACTCACCATTAAATTGGAACTAATTAATCCATACCCATGTGCACATTTAGTAGTAAAACTCAATGGAAAGTAAGAAAGCAGAAAGGACAAATGGGGAGGGATAAAATCACACTAATCGGTACAATGCACATTATCTGGGTGATGGACACACTTATAACTTTGACTCAAACTGTGTGAAAGCAATTCATGTGACCAAAACATTTATACCCCCATAATATTCTGAAAAAAAATAAATTAATTAAACTATTTTAAACGAGCATGACCATGATTAGGTCATATATAGAAACACAATAACAGAATATTTTTACTTTCTACATTTCTTTATTTCCTAGTATACATGTTTGGTTGGGGGTTTTTTGTTGGGTTTTTTTTTTTTTTTTTTTTTTTTTTTTTGAGACAGAGTCTCACTTTGTCACCCTTGGTAGAGTGCCATGGCATCACAGCTCACAGCAACCTCAAACTCTTGGGCTCAAGCAATTCTCTTGCCTCAGCCTCCTGCATAGCTGGGACTATAGGTGCCCACCACAATGCCCAGCTATTTTCTGGTTGTGGTTGTCGTTGTTTTAGCAGGTCCTGGGTGGGTTCGAACCTGCCAGTTCCACTGTATGTGGCTGGCCCCCTATACACGAAAGGGCTGAGCTACAGGGGCCAAGCCCCTAGTATATATGTTTTAAGTTAATTAATTTTTGAATTAATGCCATAGATCTTCAATTCCCTTTAAAGAGCTCATTCACCAGCACAAAGAAAGACTCAAGGAGTGGGGAAATCTTGATAATACCAAATGGTAAGAATTCGTTTCGAAGCCTTAATCCCAATATTTACACTCACTCATTTCACCAACATTCATCAAATTCCTACTGTGCGCTGGGGCACTTTTTAAAGTTACTGGACATAGAAGGGTGAATATCATACAGACTGCCTTCCTAGAGCTAGATTCTGGAAGGTATAGACAGATAATAGAATTCTAACTAAATAAAAAGTGAAATCCAAGTGACAAGTGATACACAGAGAACTAAACAGAGGATATGGTAGTGAGTGTCTGGTGGCCACTTTCAACAGTTTGTCAGGAAAGGCCTCTCAGAGACAGTAGTATTTAAGCTGAGGCCCAGATATTAATGAAGAGCCAACTATGCAGGCATCTGGACAAAGAGACTCCTAGACAGAGCGAATCCATGCAAAGGTCCTAAAGAAGGAAAAGAGCTTGTGGTTTTCCAGGAATAGAAAGAAGGCTGGTGTGGCCAATGCATGGTAGATAAAGTGGGGAGTGGTATGAACCCAGTTACATAAGGCTTTTTTTTATTTCAGTATAGAACATTTGGATATTGCTATGGTCTGTGTCTACCCAAAATTCCTATGTTGAAACCTAATCCCCAGTGTAATAATGTTAAGAAGTGGGGCCTTCAGAAGGTGATTAGGTCAATGAGGGTAGAGCCCTGACAAATGGGATTAGTACCCTTAAAGAAGAGGTCTGAGGGAACTTGTTTTCCTGTTTCAATTTGTAAGGATGCATCAAGAAGCAACCATCTATGAAACAGGTAAGCCCTCACCAGACGTTGGATCTGCTTCCACTTTAATTTCAGACTTCTCATCCCCTACAACTATCAACAATAAATTTCCTTTGTTTATAAATTCCCTAATCTAAGGTATTTTGTTAAAGTATCCCAAATACACTAAGACAAATGTTAAGGGTGATGGTTAGCTAATGCAAAGTTTTTTTAATATGATATGAATTTTTAAAATATTCTGGCAGCTGCACAGATGATAGACCATAGGGAGGCAAAACAGAAGCAGGGGGACCATTTGGGAGGCAAGAGAGACTGCTTAAGATGAGGATTCAGGCAGTAGAGGTGGTGAGAAGTATTTAGGGAGCATTTTGAAGGAAGGGCCACAACACTGGCAAATACATTGGGCAGATGTTTAATAGGCAAATAGGAGTCAAAAATGATTTCCTGGTTTTTGACTTGAGCTTAGGTGGATGGTGATCCTGTTTACTGAAGTAGAGAAGATGAAAGGGCAGGTTGGGGAGGGCCAACAAAAGTCCCGTTGTGGACAGGTTTTGTTTGAAATGCCTATTAGACATCCATATGAAGATGCCGAGGAAGCAGCTAGATTTTCAGATCTGGATAGAGTTCAGGAGCAAGGTTAAAACAGAGATATAGATTTAGGAATCATCAGTGGTTGGTATTTAAAGCAATGAAACTAGATAAGAAGATAGGTAAGAGAGAAAAGAAGAGAATGAGGAAAAGAAACCAAGGAGGTGTTTGCATGATAAAAAGGAAACAAGGGGACTATGGCATCATGGAAGTTTTTAAGATTAAGGTTTCAAAAAAGAAGGAAGTGTCAGCCTTGGCAACCAAGAGATCTAGTAGAACACAGGCAAAGAATTACCAAATATTTGGCAAGATTTCAGTCAGCAAAGACTTTGAAAAGCGCAGAGTCATTGGAAAGGGATTAGGAAAAAATAATAGGTGATAAGATGGAAACATTTTTCTTAAATAATTCTTTTAAGGGGTTTTGGTATAAAGGGCATTTTAAAGGAATGGAGCTAGGCTGGGAATTAAATAAGTTCAAGTTCAAGGGAAAAGAAGATACAAAGACAGTAATAAAACCAGAGCCCCAGCATACCTCTGCTCAGGACAGCTTTAGCCAATTGTGGCCACAGAGAGATTGTATCCCCATGTGTCTGATTTCAGAGTTTTTCAAGAAAATCTAGAAGGGTGTATTTTTATTTAAAATCAATTTTTCCACGTTGACTCTATTTTGAAAAAATTATGGTGACAATCAAATAAATCCATCTGGAGGCCAGATGTTTTAACACATGAGAACTCCTGTCTAGTGATTAAAGTGGATGGGAAGGAGGATGCCAGTCTTCTGCCTCAATCCTACCAGGTTTTGTTCTGAGTAATATCCACCTCACAAACTTAATTTTCTATATTCTATTACAAGAATGTTAACCACTTTATTTTTTTTTACCAAGTTCTACCACCTCTCAATTGAATTGCTGAGTTTTTAAATTATTTTTACAGATGGGGGTAAAAGTGCGGTTTTGCTACTTGGAGGCAATCATGGTGGTGAAGTCTGCACTGTCAATGTAACGATCGCCCAAATACAGTATATTGTGTCCATTATGTAGTTTTTCATCCCTTACCCTCTCACCATCCTGAGTCTCCAGTGTCTATTATTCCACTTTCTGTGTCCATGTGTATACATTCTTCTGCTCTTACTTGTGAGAACACGCAGCATTGCGCTTTCTGTCTCCGAGTTGTTTCACTTAAGAGAATGCCCTCCAGTTCCATCCATGTCACTGCAAAAGACATGATTTCATTATTTTCTGTGGCTGAGAAATATTCCATGGTGTCTATATATCACTTTTTCTTTGTCCAGTCATCTCTTGATGAACACATTGGTTAATTCCAGATCTTCACTATTGTGAATAGTACTGCTTTAAACATACAAGTGCAGGTATCTGTTTGATGTAATTATATCTTCCCCTTTGGGTACATATCCAACAGTGGGATTGCTGGATCGAATGGTGATTCTTTGAGAAATCTCCATGCTGTTTTCTATAGAGGTTGTACTGATTTACATTCCCACCAAAAGTGCGAAATGTTCTTTTCTCTCTGCACCCTTGCCATACATCTGTCTGGTTTTGACTTTTTAATAATAGTCATTCTGACTGATGTAAGATAGTATCTCATTGTGGTTTCAATTTACATTTCTTTCATGTTTAATAGTGTTTAGCATTTTTACAGGTCTTTTGGCCATTTGTATGTCTTCTTTTGAAAAATATCTGTTCATGTTCTTTGCCCATATTTCAGTGCGGTTGTTTTGTTATTGTCGAGCTGTTTGAGTTCTTCGTAGATTCTGGATATTACTCCTTTTTTAGATGATAGTTTGCAGGTATTTTCTTTTGTAAGTCGTTTGCTCATATTGTTGATCATTTCTTTGGCTGTGCAGCAGTTTTTAAGTTTGACTAAGTTCCATTTGTTTATTTTGGTTTTGTTCATTTGCTTCTGAGGTTTTAATCATGAATTATTTGCCTAGGCTAATTTCCAGAAGAGTTTTTCCTAGGTTTTCTTCAAGAATTTTTGTGGTTTCAGGCCATACATTTAAGTCTTTTTAATTCATCTTGAGTTAGTTTTTGCATATGCTGAGAGATAGGCGTCCAGTTTCGTTCTTTTGCACATGGCTCTTTAATTTTCTTAGCACCGTTTATTGCATAGGGTACCCTTTACCCAGTTAATTTTTCTGTTAACTTTGTCAAAGATTAGTTGCTTGTATGTATGTGGCTTTTTTTCTGGATTCTCTATTCTGTTCCATTAATCTGCGTATCTATTTTTATACCATTACCATAATATTTTGATACGATATACTATAGCTTTTTAGTACAATTTGAAGTCAGGTAATGTGATATGTCCAGCTTTGTTCCTTTTACTTAAGATCACTTTGGCTATTCAGGCTTGTTTTTTGGCTCCATATACATTTTAGAATTTTTTTTCTAATTCTGTGAAAAGTAACAGTGGTATTTTAATAGAAATTGCATTAAATCTGTAGATTGCTTTGGACAGTATGGCCATTTTAATATTTATTCTTCCTATTCCTGAGCATGGGATGTTTTTCTGTTTGTGTGATCTATGATTTCCTTCGATATTTTGTGGTTTTCCTTATAGACATCTTCACCGTCTTGGTTAAATGTATTCCTAGTTATTTATTTTGTTTTGTCGCTGTTATAAATGAAATGCCATTCTTGATTTGGTTCTCACCTTGATTGTCATTAATATATAGAAATGCTACTTATTTTTATGTATTTATGTTGTGTCCTGAAACTTTGCTAGATTTATCTATTAAATCTAGGAGTTTGGGGCAGAGTCTTTAAAGTTTTTTTAGGGATGTGATAATGCCATTGGCAAATAGAGAAAATTTTACTTCTTTTTTTCCAATTCAGATATCTTTTATTTCTTTCTCTTGCCTGATTGCTCTGTCTAGGACTTCCAGTTCTATGCTGAATAGAAGTGGTGAGAGTATCCTTATCTTGTTCTAGTTCTTAAGGGAAATGCTTTCAATTTTACAACATTCAATAGAAAGCTGGAAGTGGGTTTGTGATATATGGCTTCCATATTTTGGATAGTTTGTTTGGAAGGTTTTTATCATAAAGAGATGTTTAATTTTATCAAATGCTTTTTATGATTTTCTTGAGGTGATCATATGGTTTTCATTTTTAATTCTGTTATGTGGTGGACCATGTTTATTGATTTCCATATGTTGAATCATCTTTGAATCCCTGGAATAAAAGCCACTTGATTATTAGTGTATTTTCCTTTTGATATGATACTGGATTTGGTCTGCTCAGACTTTGTTGAGGATTTTTGCATCTGTGTGCATCAGGGATAGGGGTCTATAGTTTTCTTTGTTGTTGTGTCCTTGCCTGGATTTGGTATCAGGGTGATACTGGTTTTTATAAAATGAGTTAGGAGGGATTTCCTCCCCCTGGATTCTTTTGCAACAGTTTCGATAGTACTAATGCCAGTTCTTTGTATGTCTGGTAGAATTCAGCTGTGAATCCATATGGTCCTGAGCACTTTTTTTCTTGCAAGATATTTTATTAAAAATTCAATCTCATTACTCATTATTAATCTGTTCAGAATTTTTATTTCTTCCTTATTCAATTTTAGAAGGTTATATGTTTCCAGAAATTTATCCATTTCCCCTAGATTATCTAGTTTGTGAGCATAAACTTATTGATACTTATTTCTGATGACCTTTTGTATTTCTGTAGTATCAGTTACAATGTCTCATTTTTCATTTCTAATTGTGTTTAATTGAGTATTCTCTCTTTTTTTCCTGGTGAGCCTAGCTACCAGTCTATCAATTATTATCTTTTGGAAGAACCAACTTTTATTTTTGTTGGTCCTTTATATTGGTTTTATGATCTCATTTCTGATTTTTGTTATTTCTTCTGCTAGTTTTAGGTTTGGTTTGTTCTTGTTTTTCTAGTTCCTTGAAGTATGATGTTAGGTTGTTAACTGCTGGTCTATTTTTTTTTTAATGTAGGGCATTTAATGCTATAAACTTCTTTCTTAGCACTGTTGTGTCTGTATACCAGAGGTTTGGGTATGTTGTGTCTCCTTTTTATTCACTTCAAAAATTATTTTATTACTATTTTGTCGTGACTCAAAGATAATTATTTAATTTCCCTGTATTTTGTATAGGTTTGAGGGTGCCACTTGCAATTGATTTCTGCTTTTATTCCACTAAGATCTGAGAAGATACTTAATATTATTTAAGTTTTTTTTTAATTTATTAAGATTTGTTTTGCAACCTAATATATAGTCTATCTTGGAAAATGTTCCAGGTACTGAAGAGAAGAATGTATGTTCTGCAGTTGTTAGATAGAATGTTCCATAAATATCTGCTAGGTCCATTTGATCTAGCAGATTTAACTTTGATTTAACTTCAGTATTTTTTTGTTTTTTTTTTTTTGACTCAACGTTCTGTCTAGTTCTGTCAGTAGGGTATTGAAGTCACCAACTATGATTGTATTGTTTATCTCTTTTCTTAGGTCTCCTAACACTACATTTTTTTTTTTTATGAACCTGTGTCCTCCTGTATTAGACATATACATATTTAAAATTATTATATCTTCTTGTTGAATTGATACTTTTTTCATTACATAATGGCCTCTTTTGGCTATTTTTATTGTTGTTAGTTTTATCTGACATAAGTAAAATAAATCCTGCTTGGTTTGGATTTCCATTTGCATGGAATTTTTTTCACCCCCTTCCTTTTGGTACACAAGTGTCTTTAATAGTAAGATGAGGCCAGGACCAGTGGCTCACACCTATAATCCTAGCACTGTGGGAGGACGAGGTGAGTGAATTGCTTAAGTTCAGTAGTTTAAGACTAGCCTAACTAAGTGTGAGACTCCATTTATACTAAAAATAAAAAAACTAGCTAGGTGTGAGGCAGGTGCCTGTAGTCCCAGCTACTTGGGAGGCTGAGGCAAGAGGATCACTCAAGCCCAGGAGCTTGTGGTTGCTGTGAGCTATGATGATGCCACAGCACTCTACTCAGAGTAACAGAGTGAGATTCTGTCTCAAAAAAAAAAACAAGGTAGGGCAAGTTTCTTATAAACAGCTCTATCTCTCTTAGAGGGAGCATTTAATCCATTTATATTCAACATTATTATAGATATGTGAAGTTTTATTCCTGCCAAAATGTTATCTACTTGCTTTGTAGCCTCATTGATGTAATTATTTTATAAAACTTGTGAATTTTATACTTTCAAGTGTTTTTATAAAGGTAAAAATAAGCCTTTTGTTTCCATGACTAGAACTCCTGTGAACATTTCTTGTAGGGTGGTCTAATGGTGATGAATTCCCTTAGCACTTACTTGCCTAGGAAAGACCTTATTTCTCCTTCATTTATGAAGTATATTCTAGCTGTATACAAAATTTGTAGTTAATAGGATTTTTCTTTAAGAATTCTGAATATACGACCCCAGTCTCTTTTAGCTTATAAGGTTTCTTCTGAGAAGTGCATGGTTAGTCAGATGGGATCTTCTTTATAGGTAATTAGATGCCATTCTCTTGCTGATTTTAGGAGTTTTTTAATTCACATTATCTTTAGTCCAGTGAGTATGTCTTAATGAAGTCCTTCTTGCAGTGTATTTCCCTGTGTTCTCTGAGCCTCTTATGTCTGGATATCTAAATCTTGAGTAAGACTAGGGAAGTTTTTTAACAAGACACATAAAAAATTAAAGCACCATAAAAGAAATGATTGATTAATTGGATGATATTAAAATAAGAGCTTCTCTTTATTAAAAGGCTCCATAAAGAAAGCAAAAAAGCAAGTCATAGAATGGGAAAATATGTTTGCAAAACCTATAGCTGACAAAGGACTTACCTCAAAAATGTAATGTGGAACAATCTCAAATCAAAGAGAAAAGGACTAATAACCCAATTAAAGGGTAAAATGGATGAAATATTTAAAGGACACTTCACAAGAGAATATTTAAATTTACCAGAAACATAGTAATAGGAGCTCAACATTATTATTCATCAGAGAAATCCAAATTAAAGCCACAATGAGATGCTACTACAGCTCTACAAGAATGCCTATAGTTTAAAGGACTAATAATTCTAACTTCCTGGCAAGCATAAGAAGTAATTGAAATGCTTATGTACTGCTGAGAGGAATATAAATTGGTATAACCACTTAGAAAAACTGGCAGTTTTTACTAATGTCAAACACATGTGTAGCAATTTATCCATGACTCAGTAATTCCATTTCTAAGTACATTCCCAACAGAAATTGTACATGTGTGTACCAAAAGACATATTCAAGAATATTCATAGCAGCATTACTTTTAGGAACCCCCAAACCCAAATGTCCATTAGTAGAAAAATCAACAAATTGTGGCACATTCATATAATGCTACGCTGAATGGCAAGAGAATGAATATACCCAAACTGCATACGAGGATGTGGATGGATCTTTCAAGCTTAATGCTCTTCAAAAGAATGGATTTCTGTATCATTCCATTTATATAAGTCCAAAATCTGAAAAAATTAATTAACAGTGATAAAAGCCAGGATGGTGCTTACCCTTTTACAGGTAGTGACTGGGAGGTGACCTGACGGTCTTTGGGGGTGCTATACCTGGAATATACCATTCCTTGATCTTGGTGGTGGTATTCACTTCATGAAAATTTACCATATGGTACAGTTATGGTCTGTGTAATTTAATGTATATTTGTTTCCATTTGATAAATAGATTCCTTTTAAAAATACTCACTGAGCACCTATGATGACCAGGCATGGTGCAGGTATAGGGATATGGCAATAAACGAGAGGAACATGGCACCCCCCACCTATGAAACTGAGTTGAATGAGGGATTAAATGGGCGAGGTATTTTTTGTTTGTCAAGAAGAAATATGAGACCATCTTGTAGCTCAAAGACAGATGTTACCAAATTTTATAACTATTCTATTCCTTCATTTGGGTGTAAGACATTATAATCTTCACTTTTTCTGCTTTACCATTTCCTCCTCACCCCTTCACAAAGATCCATCAAGCCTTATCTACCCTGTCTAAAGCTCTATCTTCCTACACGTATCTGTCTCTATTAACTCTTTATGTTGTAATTTTCCATTTGCATGTCACGTCCACTCATCTGTGAACTTCTTGAGAACACACAAATGCTATTACCATCCCTTAATCCTTACGCCTAGCAAAGTGCTTAACCTATGGGAGATACTTTATAAATATTAGCTGGATAATTAACAATAAGTTAGGGTATACTTTTAAAAAAGTAAAAGAATTTAATTGGAATGTTTCCAACGCAAATGAATGTTAAATGCCTGAGGTAATGTATGCCCTAATTACCCTGATTTGATTAATTCACATTGTATGTCTGTATCAAAACATCACATGTACCCTGTAATGACATACAACTATTATGTACCCATAACAATTAAAAAATTTGAAATATTAAGTGGAAGGATAGATGGCTACAAATACACAATTTCTATGTAGAATCCTTATAGTCTTTCATTTTTCTTATATCTTAAAAATATATTTAAACAATAATCTTTTAATCAATTCCTGGTATATAAATTGATTGAAGAATGAAGATCATCAATCTGGTGACATGAAATGTTCCTTTCTCATAATTTCAACATGTTAATAGTTGTCCCAGTCACCAAGTGGCAGTCCAACTTGTATAAATTGTTTAGCTATTAGCACATTCAAACTACTACATATATCTAAAGCAAGTACTTGATAGCCCTCATGGTGTTCTTTTTATAACCAATATTTTTTTGTTATAAGTTCCCCAATGTGAAATTTTATAGCAAACTATAAATCAATGACATGACAAAAAAGAGTGAAGCAGTGACTTGGTAATTAAATATAGCATCTTCTGCAACCTAGCAATCAAGTCCCTTACGTTTGTCAAAAGCATCAGTAGTCTTGGTTTTGATGCCTTTTGGAGAGTCTTCCCACAATAACTTTCCTTACCATCAACCTGAATGGACCTCAGCAGTCAATAGCTACTACAAGACTCCATCTCACTGGCTTCTGTTGATTGAGCTAATCAGAGACTGCCCTATGAGAATTTGAAATTAGGATCAATGGGAAGATATTTCATCTCTCTGCTTGACTAGATTTGTAATATTTGGATCTGGGAGGCATGGCATGCCAGGACCTACCATGGAGGCTGAGGAGCAGGAAACAAAGTAAGTTCATAGAATAAGAATCAGACAGAAATAAGGAGAGAAACAGACAAAAGATAGAGGATATGCCCTGAGGTCACAATAGCTTTCCATTTCCAAATGTTTCTGAGGCCAGTTGTACTTCCTGCCATGGATTTCCATTAGATACCCCTGTTATTTTATTAAAAAATGATTCCTTTATGTGTAACTTGAGTTGGTTTTCGTTATCGACAACCAGGAACTCCTTAGTGATACAGGTTCTCATTCTGCTATCTTACAGAGAAGAATTAGTAGTTTCTGAATCTTCCATGAGGATAGTTTAATTTTAACTAATTTTGATTTCTCTATGTAAAAAGTAACCCATGATCATGGCAGAAGTATATAAAATGAAAGTAAAACTCTTCTATCCTCAGTCCTTAAGTAACTACCCTTAATAGTACCATTTATATCTGTGTCAAGAAATTTTTTATAAAAATACAAGCAGATGTATTTATGTTTTATTTTACATAAATGTAATTATCTTATACATGTCCTGCAGTTTGTTTTTTTATGCAGTAATACACCAAGGATATGTCCCCGTGTCAGAAAGTATCTGTTTACCTTGTTATGTATAAAGTATGTATAATATTCCATTGTGTAGGAATACTATAATTTATTTACTAGATCCCCTAGGACTCATACTGTTTTCAGTTCTTTAAGACCAGGATCAATGCTGCAATGTCTTGCCCATGTGTCTTTGAGCACTTTTGTAAGTCTATTTGTAGTAAAAAATTCCTAAATTGTCATCACTGAGACTCATGATTTATGCATTTTAAATTCAATAAAGTGTTTAATTGACTCTTTCCATGAATCTAACATTGAAGAAAGAGGCATACTATCTCCCATAAGAGAAGCCAGAAAGGGTATGAAATGAGTCAGATAATACAAAAGCCAAAAGATGGTCAGCGCTTCCTCAACTGATAGAACTAAAGCCAATGAGTTTTTAATGGACCATATTGAATCACCACAATATAAATTTATATTCACCCACATCCTGCCTGGTAGAGTGAGATGTGACTAGCAAAGCCCAGTTCCTCTGTGGTCAAAAATTCACAAACTCAGAAGAATCTTGGAGATGGAATTCTTCAATTCTCTCCTCCCTCCCAGAAGTTTGTCTGAACAAAGCGGAAAAATGACAAGGCTTTCTCTGCCACCCAGAGGTTTGTTGGGCACTTAGTGGTTTATAGAGTAACATTTTACTCCTTACAGAACTCTGGGGTGGCTATGATAATAATATCATCTTACAGATGATGAAGCTACAGACAGAAAGTATTCAGTGACTTTCCCACAACAAAACCAGGAAGTTCTAAAGCGAGATTCAAGTCCTGGGCAGTGCCACTTAACAGAAATCACCCCCAAAATAAACCTTTTATTTGTAGCTAGTACAAGTCATTTGTTCAGAAATAATTAGCTTTCTAACTGGGCATTTGGGAGCCATGTACATGCAGCCCCAGGGCATTAGCAGGGAGCTGTCAGGCTTTGAAGCTTCAAGGTTCCTCTCTTAGGTTATTGGGTCAAAACCCAGCAAGTGTTTGAAAAGAATCAACTCCACTTAGCAGAGATCTTAGGAAAAAGATGAGTAAATACTTCTGATAATTAGTCAAAGAGTCCTAAATTAGCAAAGTTTTCTGAGAAATTTTGACCTGTTAGGAAATCTGTAGCATTATAGAACTGGTTTTCTGCAACTGCTTACCGCCCGCCTCCACACGCCCACCCCTCCAGCAACCAAAGGTCATTCTTGAATGTCCATGCGGTTTGAGTTCTGTTGCCAAATCAGCAGCAGTAAATGTTGGCACACTCAGCTTCACTCTCTGTGTCCGGTTGCTTTGGGTCTCCGTTGGGAAACACAGTTCCCTCAAGTGACAAGAGCTTTGCCTTGTAATCATGGCTGTTAAAAATATCTGTGTACGTGCAAGAGGAACAACCATGGGAAGTGGTTTTTGGCATTTCCTGTGGCCATATGTGCATCTGTTACCCGCCAACTGATTTCCAGAATGAGATTACAGATAGCTTACAGTGACAATTTTTATGCCAAATACCTAATTAATAAAAACATATATATGACTCTATAGAAGTATAAGGGTAAAGCCTGGTGAGGAACTGAAGAAACCAGCAGAATGATTCAGACCCTAGAACGAAATAAATCAGCATAGATTCCATGCTTCCAGATTCAAGACGTCCTCTTCCCTTCCTTCCACTCATCTTCATCTGCATATTTCCATCAGTGATCTCATTCAGAACCGTGGAGTGAAGCACAATCACCACGCTGATGGCACTCAGCTCCATCTCTGTTAGTGACCTCTCCACTGAACTCGAAACTTGTGCAGCCAGCTCCTCCTTAACATCCTCAAATGATTATCTAATTAGCTTCTCACACTTAACAAAGGCAAAACAGGACTCTGTAAGGTTTTCTTTTTCCCCTGAGAACCTATTTCTTTCCCACTCTTCTCCAAATGAGTAAATGATACCATCATTCACCTAGGCCAGCCATAGGTTTGTTGGGCACTTAGTGGTTTAGAGAACACATCTGGGAATCATTGCTGATCCCACTTTCTCCCTCACATTCCATCTATCAGATGGTCAACCAACATGTCTCCATATCCACAACTATTCTTCTGGTCCAAGCCACCTCCAACTCTCGCCTACATGACTAAAATAAGCCTGCTTTTACTCATGATCCCTGGTAGCCCATTCCCCCTTGCTAAAACCCACCATCTTCTATCTCACCCAACATAAAGAAATGTCTTCACAAGGCCTATAGTGCCTGCCATACAGAATCTATCCTAGCGTCTGACTCACCTCATTCCACTACACCAACACTCAGTGTGTCTTATTTCTGTTTCTCAAATATATTGATATGAGCTTATCACTTAAGGCAGCAGTCTCCATCCTTTTTGGCACTAGGGACTAGTTTCATGGAAGACAGTCTTTTCATAGAATGAGATGGGGGAGGGATGGCTTTGATATGAGTCTACAAGCAATTGATTTATTATGGTCTCTGTGCAGTCAACCCCCTCTGCTAATGATAACCTGTATTGACAGCTGCTCCCCAGCACCAGCATCACCACCTCAGCTCACCTCAGATCATCAGGCATTAGATTCTCCTGAGGAGCATGTAGCATAGACCCCTCACATGCACAGCTTACAGTAGGGTTCACACTCTAGTGAGAATCTAATGCCACTGCAGATCTGACAGTAAGTGGAGCTCAGGCAATGAGGCCAGTCATGGGGAGTGGCTGTAAATACAGATGAAGCTTTGCTCACTCACCTGCCACTGACCTCCTGCTGTGAGACCTGGTTTCAAACAGATCACAGACTGGAACTGGCCTGAGGCCCAGGGCTTGCGGATTATAGTCTAAGGCAGTGGTTCTCAATCTACGGGTCGTGACCCCTTTGTAACAATGAAAATACATCGTGGCGTTAGGAAGGTTGAGAACCACTGGTCTAAGGACATTTGCCCCTCGCTCTTCCTGCAGTGCTCTCACCTAGATCTTCATGTAGCTGCCTCCTTGTCATTCAGGCCTCAGTTCAGCCACCACCTCCTAGGCCTTCCCTGACCATCCAAATCTATATTGTTCTTTCACCCTTCAATCACTGTCACATACATCACATTACCAGGTGTTATTTTCAATAAGTTTCCCATCACTACCTGAAATTCTTTTCCTCTTCTTAATTTTCAGTCTCTTCCATTAGAACATAAAAACTGTTTGAAGATTAGGGGCCTTGACTATCCATCTCTTCACTGAATTCCTAAAGCCTGGCCCATAGTTTGTTAATGAATTACTGACTAGCTTGCTAGAAATGAGAAATGAGCAAAGTCTGTATTCCTCCAAGAGAGAAGCATCATTGTGTCTTTTATCTCTGCCTCATCTGGGGATTTCCTCTAAAGAAAGAAATGAAGCGTCCACCCAGGACTACCAGAGCGATAACTACTTCTAATACAATAAGTTGGGGCAGTTTTTTCACAGACTTGATCCTATTTGCTTCTTCATGTTCTCAGATATATAAAGAAACAGAAAGCCCATGACAGAAGCATCTTCTCATATTTTCTGCAGATGTTTATTGAGAGTCCCTACATGTAGGGACTGTGGTAGGTGGTGAGAATTCAGTTGAGAATGAAGGTAGACACAGTTCTGTTCTTGTGGAACTCAGAGACTAATGGACGATGCATCTAGTTAATATGTAGTGACACAAATAAATGTTTAATTATTTTGTGATGAGAGTCAGGATCAAACCACAGAATGCTGTGACAAGGAGACCTATGTATTCTGGAAATTCGGTAAAGGGCTTCCTAGAAAACTGCCATGCTGAGTTGTCTCTGAGGCCATCACAAGGCCAACCTTGGTCCTGTCTTGTTTCCTTTCCACTTCCTTCCCCAGCCATTCCCTTTCCTAGAATGGAGGTAATTTTCTTTCCACAGGTCTCACAAGGCCAGTGAACCCACCGACTCTAACAACTGGTCTTGCAAGAGTTGCCTGAGGTAGCCCAGGGGAAAGCAGACGACCTATTTGAGCCAGATTCCCTGTGATAGGCTTGCTTTTCTGTCATTCCACCTGCCCGCTAAAATCAACAAATAGCCAAGAACGTGTGTCCGTCAGGAACGATGCCTCCATGACCACTAGTTCTACTGTTTCACTATCATCGTCACTAGTTAGCACCGACTTACAGCCTCACAGGTACCAGCCAGTGCCTTAAGCATTTATTCCCTCGATCTCCTGCCACGTTTACCACTATTGTGCTAAGGGCAATCATGCACGTCCGTAGACAGATGAGAAACTGATACACAGAGAATTTAAGTAACTTCCCGAAGGTCACCAAAGAAAGTGACAACCCAGATCAGCTGAATATTAACCTGAAAGTCACCCAAGAAAGTGACAACCCATATCAGCCTAATCTTAACCCCCACACAATGCCTCTTCTCCTTGGTAGAAATCAACAACTGGAAACTTCTCTAGAGCAATCTTGTTTGCTCATGATGTTGAACTAGTTATGCCTATGGCTCTGTGATACTTGAGATAATTCATGCTGGGAGGGGATGCCTCACTTATAGTCAAGGTTTTGTGTTGCTTGACTTTACCGGATGTGAACCCTCCAGGGTAACATGTTCACTAATCACATTTTGTACTTTCAAGGCACAGTGCACTTTGAAGATAAGACCTCATTCCTTCTCAGAACATTTGTTTGAGTCAGAAACCATCGCGATTACTTTGCAGATAAAGGCAACTGAGGCATAGGACTGACAAACCAATATGGCCCAGGTTTCATAAGTTACACCAGAGGATGATAAAGTGCAGTTCCCGTCTCTCGCATCCCACACTGGTTACCTAATATCTCTCAGCTTCAGCCTCTTTGCAGCATGAGGGACCTAGGCCAGGGCTTCTCTAAGAACTTTCCTTTTCCCCAAATTCACATCAGTCAGTGTTGGCTGTGGTGGTCCCCAAATGTGCCTGTTCCACAAAAGTGCTCTTCTCTTTTGGTGCCTCTTGTCTGTTTCCTTATGGGGTCACCCTCCCATGCTGGCCCACGGTCAGCATTCTGGCCAGGGGAGAGCAGGACCCACTGATTGACACTGTCCTGCACTCAGAGGAGGAGCAGTGGGTTCCCAAAGGAGAATCAAGGGGTCACGAACCTAAACAAGGCACACAGGTGCTCCCCATGTAAGCCAAGCCCCCCAGCCATGTGCACCACAAGGGGCTTCTCATTGTGCCGGAGACCTTAAGCTTTCTGCACACCCAGATGCAAGAGGCCCCAGGCCCAGGTTCAGGAAGAGCAGAGCCTTCCAGAAGACAGGAAGGCCATCCTAGGGGAACAGAGGATAAATGTGGAGTTGAGCAACCTTTGCAAGGTCACTTGAGACTCTGTAGAGGGGAAACAGGCCCTCGAGTTGTTATTCTACCTTTTCTTCTATCCCCTCTGCTCCTGAGCTGCAGTGTGCACCACGTGGCTACGTTCTCTCATTGCAAAAGGAGGTTTTGCTTTTTATTTAACTTTCCAAACAACAGTTATGAATAAGGAAGATCTCTAATATTTCCTCCTCCACTAAGAAATGAAGGAAGAAAGTCTGGACTAATTGAGGGCCATCTAGATGAAAGAAAGGAAAGATATAAAACAAATGTGGCATCAGTAATAAGGAACAAGTTAGATTATGGAAGAAAATAGCAGTGATATCACTGCAGATGGGAAGTAGCAGAGGTGGCCTGAGGACTGACTTGGGCCCTTCAGCAAGTTTTATTCAGCTAAGGTAACGGGGGGCTTTAGTGCTGCATTACTTGCCAACACTCACATAAAAAGATTTCACATGTGAGCAATTGGCTAGAACTGAGGAGCAGGCGTTCCCCTGGATGCTATAAGAATTCTTTGCCCGCCGTGTCTCTCAGGGGTTTCTCTTCATTTATATTACCTGCGAGCCCCCCATGGCCCTCTAAATTCTGCTTTTTGTTTTTTTCCTTTTTTTATTACAACTTAATATGAGGGTACAAATTTTTAGATTACACTATGTCACTTCCAGCGTAAAGTTCCAGTTGTAAAAGAGCCCCTCACCCACACGGCGTGTTATACACCATTACAACGTGCACAGGAGGCGAGATCCCGCCTCGCTCCCTCCTTCTGCGAATTGTCCTCCCCTGCCACTTCCCTCTTTTCCCCTCTCTCCTCCCTCCACCCCCATACTCGACTATATTTGTGCTTCATTGTTCATATGAGCATGTATTGTTTATATATTGGTTTCATATTAGTATGGAGGACATTGGATATTCATTTTTCCATTCTTGCAATCCTTTACTAAGGAGAATGCATTTCAACTCCATGCAGGTAAATATAAAAGCTGTAAAGTCTGTCTTTTTTAATGGCTGAATAGTACTCCGTGGTATACATATACCACAATTGGTTGATCCATTCGGGGCTGATGGGCATTTAGGTTGCTTCCTTGACTTGGCAACTATGAATTGAGCCGCATTAAACATGTAAATTTGGCAACCTCTGATCGGGGTGGTGCTCCAACAGCAGCAGCAGCAGCCCCTGCCAGGAGCTAATGCAGACATTTCCCTGAGCTTTCATGCCCACCCCCAAGACTGAGCTCCTCCAAAAAAACATTGTAGGAATCTACACTATTTATCTTATGCTTTGTCGGCCCCAGCTTTGAGGAAGAGAACCTAAATCAATACCCAGACTGGTTGAAGAAAATGAGAATCATCCTGGGTGGGTTTACATTTCACTGAGGCTTCTGCTGTCAGAATCGGGGGTTTAACGTGAAGGGCTTGATGGAAGGTGGGTTGGTGATGTTGGGATGTGATGAAGGAGCTCCACGCCTGCAGAAGATCTGCCAAGCAGGGGCCCAGGCGGCTTCTAGAAACTGTCAAATCCAGGAAGGGGCAACATGAAAGAAAAGGAATGGTGAAAATGATGAATCTCACACAGTAACCGGAGAATAATACAAAGAAAGAAAAAAATACGCAGGTTCTGAAATGTCCAATCAAGTGAAGATTTAGCTGTTCATTTATTAGTGCACTTACCAATTTTAGACAATTAGTCAGTAAATGTTAGGCCATACAATTAATTTTATTTTATTTTTCATTAAATGAACTCTTCCATCATCCATTTATTCATTCAACAAATATTTGTTGACCACCGCGATGTGTCAGGCACAGCCCAAAGCATTGGAAAGGCTGAGTAGCAGATATGAGAAGATATTTAGTCTTAACTCATTTCCTTGAACTAATTTGTTTTAATTTATGGCTATAAATTTTGGCCTAAGTCCTCCTTAAATCTCTGGTTATATATGACTATAAAATCCAAGGGTCGAGTCAGAGTAGCCTTTAACACAAATGATAGACTTATAGCATGGAAAGAAAAGGCACTCCATCAGTGAAAAGTTTTTTAGCACTACCCTGTATTACTGGTTTATAAATTATATACCTAACATATTTTGTACATTGCAAAATACAGTAAGAAAATGGACAACTTGGAAAGAATGACATTTTAAATTTACTTGTTATGTTTAAAAATAGACATCCTGATCTTTCTCTGCCACCCCGCAATGAATTGCTTTGTGCTGTCTCTGGAGTGTTACCCCGCAGAAGTAACCACTGGATTAGGCTGCCAGCTCCTAAAATTGTCGTGTGGCTCTAGGTGGATCAGATGTTAGCATCCACAGGAATGTGGACCACCTTCACCGGTCCACTCGCAGGCTGAGGACGGCCAGCTCTGGACCTTCCCCAGGCTTCTGACCCACTTTCTTCACAGAGGACAGGCTGATCTGTCCCAAATGTGCACTCCCCAAGTGGTGCTTGTGGATACCACTGTTTGTAGCCCTTGAGAAGCTGTCCTTGCATGTGACCATGAAGCACAGAGTCCTTCCAGTGTCCTTCAAAGCCTTGATGTGGCCTGTTCTGAGGCTGCACCCCTGCACCAGCCCATCCCCATGGCCTCTCTCCACTCCTCACCTCCCTCGGGGAATCCCTCCGTTCCCCTCTGGCTCTCATACAGTAGTGCGCTCTGCCTTCCTGCTGTCTTCACTGTGGTTATCATTTCTTCAGAGACCTTTCTCTGACCCTCCCATTCTAAATCCAGTTACCGTTCTGTCATCACATTTTTTTACCAATCCAGTTAATATTCTGTCACCACATGTTTAAAAATGTTTCATTTATAGCACTTATTATAATTTAGAATCACAAAGTTCCTTGTGTGCTTTCTCTTACAACACCTGTCTCCCCAATAGACTCTTAGCTCTGCGAAGACTAAGACTTGGGAGCTTTCTACTGCAGTGTCCCTGCAGCCCACCCAGTGGAAGGCATTTAGCATGTGCTCAATAAAGATTTATTAGCAAAGGAAACAGAGGAAGGAGAAAATGGATACTTCTATGGCTATACAGGCACATATATACATATTTTCAGAATTCTAAGGAAGAATGAAAAATTTCCTGGGAAACAGATAACGGCAAAAATGTTGGCAAGATTTCCTACGGATACCTACTAATGAGACAGACCACTAAACATGTCTGTAATTGCAGGAAAAGGAAAAATAATATATCAACTGAGCTAGGCCAACAATTAAAAAAAAACAACTAAGTACTCAAAAGAACTAATTCCTGTGTTCTCATGTTCTTATCTTGTGATAAATACTCAGAAAGTGTTTATTTACTGCAAAGCTGAATGAAGGAACAAATAATTTTTTAAAAGGATAAAAGGCGGTGCCTGTAGCTCAAAGGAGTAGGGCGCCGGCCCCATATACCAGAGGTGGTGGGTTCAAACTTGGCCCCAGCCAAAAACTGCCAAAAAAAAAAAAAGTATAAAAGGTCAGAAAATATGAGCTATCAAGCCATGAAAAGACACAAAGGAAATGTAAATGCCTATTCCTAAGTGAAAGAGGTGGACCTGAAAAGTCTGTGTCACATGATTCCAAGTAGGTGACATTCTGAAAAAGGCAAAACTATAAAGATGGTTAAAAGATCAGTGATTGCCAAGGGTTTGGGGAAGGAGAAATGAATAGATAGAGCACAGAGGATTCTTAGGGCAGTAAAACTAACCTGTATGATACTGTAATGGTGGATACACGACAATGTACATTTGTCCAGACTCATAGAACATCCCACACCAAGAATACAAGCTATGAACCCCAGGTGGGAATGATATGTTAATGTAGGTTCATCAATTGTACCTAATGTACCCTGATGGGGAGGCTGGTAATAGGGGCAGCTGTGCATGTTTGGAGGCAGGGGATGAATAGGAACTCTGTACTTTCTGTTCAATTTTGCTGTGAATCTACAAGTACTCTAGAAAAATAAACTCTAAGTAAAAGAAAATATTGAATAGTAAAAATAATGTTCAGTGATGATAAACTAGCTAAATAAAAATAGTAAAATAGAAGTCAGACCATAACATAGTAACACATGAGAAATATAATGCTACGATAGTTAATACTTATAGAACAGTTACTTTGTGCCAGGCACATCTATTAATTCATTTAATTCTCATAACCAGCCTTATGCAGGGTGTCCCAACGGTCACCTCTAAAGTCTCCATACCCAATGAAAATAGGAGATTGTAGCTGAATGTATCTTTCTTTACAAAATAGTCATTACAAAATTTTACAAAGAGGTGTCCAACATGCAGAGAATATTTTGTAAGTGTTTTATAAAATTTTATTATTCTCATTTTGTGGACAAGCAAACTGAGGCACATTGAATTCATAACAAGTCTGTTGTCTCACAGATAAGTGACAGACACAGAATTCCAGCCCAAGGGACCTAGCTTCAGCCTGAGATCCAACTCCTGCACGGTCCTACCATGTGTGATAAAATGAAAATACCTGCACATATTGTGACATCTGTTGTTTCGAAGAGTAAATTCTTTCTCACTCATAATCCATAGGGAGATTTGTTTCCCAAATTTTGACTTTTATGTTATCAACAAAGGGCTTTTAACCTTTGAGGCTAAAAGGATATCTTAAAAAGAGATGAATGTCCTAATTTTCTAGAGGTGTGTGGACAAATACCACCCAAACATGACAAATCTTCATAAAAGGAGATTCGCTTACTCAACAAATTTGTATTTTATGTCTGCTGAGGATGAGGACCTGCTAGGCCTGGGGATTCAGCAGTGATCCCAAGAAGCATAGTTCCTGCCCTCAAGAGGCTTACAACAGGGTAGAGAAGAGAGATGGTGAACAACTTCTCATTAATCACTGTCAGGAGAGGATTCAGGAAGAAAGGTGAGGGTGCTGTGAGCAAAGAAATAAGGATACCTCCTGCCTTCCCCTGGGAGCAGCTCAGAGTACAGACTGCAGGCCTGGGAAACCCATGGCCTCTGATGTCAAGACTCTTGTTTGTAAAGCACCAAAGGAAGAGAGAAAAGCTTCATCCTTCTCCCCTGCACCCCTCCCATTTTTTTTTCTTTTGAGACAGTCTCACTATGGGTTGCCCTCGGTAGAGTGCTGTGGCATCACAGCTCACAGCAACCTCCAATTCTTGGGCTCAGGTGATTCTCTTGCCTCAGCCTCCCAAGCAGCTGGGACTACAGGAACCTAACACAACACCCGGCTATTTTTTGTTGCAGTTGTCATTGTTGTTTTTGCTGGCTCAGGCTGGGTTTGAACCTGCCACTCTCAGTGGCCGTAACCACTGTACTATGGGCTCCGAGTCACATCCCCCTTTTAAGAAAAGGACTTGTTCTGCTAAATTTGTATTTAGTGAAAAGGCCCCACGTAAGGACCTACACAGCCATGTTTTGCCTTAAGGCTGCAGGTTTCCCACTTGAACTTTGCTCCAGTCCTCAGCCTGTGTTTGCCCCCCTGGCTAGAGAAGAGATTTCTTTTGATCAAATCCTGCCAGCCCACAACAGCTATGTGAACTTGGGTGAGTTACAGCACCCCCCAGTGCCTCTGTTTTCACATCTGTGAATGTAGAGAATATTACTTACAACCCATCTTGTGAATGTATCATGAGGATTAAATGTGAAAATAATTGCATAGTTCTTCAAGCTATACCTAGAGACAGTCAATGCTAAATAAGTATTAGCCACTATCATTATTAGAGGTAGTATAAAAATATTATCTCAAAACTAGAGATCTGAATCTAATAAAATTGAAAAGATATTAAAGAAAGTGTCTCGGCATGTGGGATTGCTTTCAGCTCATAACTGAAATGAATTTTCATACCAAATCACTAAGGTGTTTGCTGAAACCAGAAAGTCTCTCCTAAAAATGTTTCCCTATCTCTTTAGGCTCATCTCAAGTCAGAATTCTCAGAGTCAGAGGGGAAAAGGGTCAATTTTGGCTTTTCCCTGGAACTTAGTTGAGTGTAGCTGGTATCATAGACATTGTTATTTAAGGGTTATAGGAAGGACCATGGATTTCCCTCTGCCTTTTGCCATTTTTTGATGTATTTTTATTAAGTGATGGTAAACAATAATTATAATCCTGTATCTTTATAAGCAAATTCAAATTATTTTTAACTTTAGCCCTAATTTAAAACAGAGCAAAACCATATACAAACCTATTCCTTTTATTTCAGATTCATCTTGCCTTGAATTTTATCTTTCCAGTTTTATCTTTCCAGAAATCTTGCCAGTATCAGAAACTTAATGAGAGGTTTGTAATTTCTACGTAAAATAGAAAAAGTCACACCGTGAAGTGAAACTTCTTGGGAGAGTCACCCCTCCTGCCAGTGTGGTTTCTCGGCGAGTTGCCAGGCCTAGCACAGGGTGGGGAAGATGAGGAAATACCCACCGAAGGCACTTGCAAGGAGATAAGGCTGGGAATGCACGGGGAGTTGGTCGCCAGGCCTGAGCACAAGGACAGAAATATTTACACCTCTCATGAGTCATCCAGAAAAGTCTCCAACATGCTCAGGGGGCCTCCCGAACTTCAAAACTTGGAGTCAGTCCAGACGTGAAATGTGGAAAGGCAGCCTGTGCAATGCTTTCATCACCACCTCGGCTTCGCTTCTCTTTCATCTTGGCGCAGAGACACAAGAAAGGTTTTTGTAACCTCTGCCTGTGATTGCCATGCTAACAAAACTGTTTACATGGAAATTAGGAAGATTTCGGAATCAAAGAGCATGTGGACATTGTAATCAAGAAAATGTCTTTATAACCACAAGCCTGTATCCATATGGTAACGACTCCATCTAGACGCTAATTCTAATTCCATTCATTCAGGCTATGTTTAATCGTGCTCAATGTTACTGACTGTTCAGGCAGCAATAGAACTAGACCTCCATTTATATGAGGCCATAGCCTTGGTCCTAGGAGTGATCAAGAAAATCAGTTACAGTGATTCTACAAAATACTCATATGCATTCATAAGGACATATGCATAAAATAGGTGCTTGTCAGATAACTTTATAAATTACTTAAGTTCCCGATAAAGAGATTCAATCCTAACCAATACTCCTGAGCTCCCCACCCAGACAGATATCTCCTTAGCAGCTGGGCTCATGCCATCCTTACTGCAGAAAAAGGGGTGGAACTCCACAAAAAGCAGGAGATTTTTGCCCCAGGAACTAGAGTCTATCCTCCCAAGGTTCTTTTCCCTTTAAGCAAACCCTCCCCACCAAGAAAAAAAAAAAATATGTTTATTTGTATTTTCAGTTAAGTTGACTATTTATTCACATTTCCTGCTGATGAGTCATTTATGCAGTTCACCGAAAAAAATAAATAAATTGAGAAGCAAAGCACTGCAAAATTAAGGATCAAAGACGCAAAACTGACGCAAGCCTCACATAGGTATGGGTTAAGAATTTAATCAGCAAACAGATCAGTTGGCACACCGGGAGAGTACTGTCAGAGAGGCGGGGTTTTGTTTTCTTTCTTTCTTTTTTTTTTTTCCTGAGGCTCAGCACAGCCGAAGGTCTGGAGCACCTCTTTTGGTTTTGTTCATCAGATACCTGTAAACAGAGCAACCACTGATACTTGGTCAAGAGCATAAACCACACTTGCCTGGAGCTTGTGTGCAAGGAGAGATGGTGGGCAGGCTCCACATGATGCCCGGTGCAGAAGCTATATATGTTTGTCTCTGTAAATAAAGGGCCTGAGTCGAGCCCAAGACCATAGGAAAACCAAGCAAATGCCCCGTGTTTACAACGTGCAGAGGTGAGGAGAGGGTAGGTCCTTCGCATGAGGCTGGGAGCCGTGCATCTGGGGAAGCATCACCCCGCATACCTAAAGGACCTGGCTCTGTATTCCACTCACACACTATCTGACCTCCTCTACTCAAGGACTCATTGGGCTGCAAGGCTGGAAGATGAGTATTATGTTCTTTTCTTCTTCTGGACACATTTTTAACGAACATTTAAAAAAATCAACCAGAGGGCTGGATATCCACATACACATAATGGCTTCACAAAAATATCTAGGAAGGTGGAACACATCAACCGGGAGCTTGGAAATGGATACTGGTAACCTGTATTTAGTGAGCATGTGCTATGTACCACACATATTAGCTGTGTTAATTAATTAACAACCTGATGGAAGAATTACCATTACTCATCTCACTTGACAGAGAAAATGAAACATAACCGGCCAATGTCCACAGCAAATAAAGAGTGGCCATCTTGACTGCAAGCTCAAGTTCTCAGCCACTACTGTGCTGTCTCCCTTTGAAGAGGAATCGAGTGTGTCTGCACCATATCCAGATGATGGCATTATCATATCAAATCCTTCTAATTTTGGAAAGAACCAATTCTCCAAATTTCAAGGGTCTTAATACCAGCCTAAATCTGCGATTAATAAAGCACACCCTTGAATTGTCATATACATTTTCTTGACAATAAACAAAGAAAACTTTGAACTTTCCATTCAGCCAATGGAAACACCGACAACCTCCATGTGTTGCCTGACCTAACAGACAAAGTTATGCAATCATTTTACAGCTCCAGTCCTTTCTCTGCTATTACAGCCCCCACCCTGCAAAGGACTGTCCCTATATAAAGCCTACGCTGTTCTCTGGCACTCACACAGTCGTGTCTACCGAGCACTGGGCCGTGTTTATTGGATGTGTTCTCACTTCTCAGCTATCCCAAGTGGTTTGACTTCTCTGCAGAGAAGGGACATTCCTCTTCATTCTCTTTCTTCTTTTATGAAAACTACTTTAAACTATCCCCTTCATCCACTTGCCCTAACAACCTCATCCTTCTCAGATCTGTGTGCTTCAACAAGTGCTGCCCTGTTGAACTAAAGTGAAAATTTCACTGTTTTACCTGGTCAGGTTGTGCCTATTACTTCACCAAAGCCAAAAAAAATGGATCAGCTTTAAAAGTCAGACTCTGCATTTTCTTCCCTTCTTGGTATCTGCTTGGGCCTCCCCTATTCTCCCACTGTCTATAAGTGATGACCAATCTTGAAAGTGAGATAGTGGAATGACCCACATTAGACTTTATTTTATAAAGCTCAACTTAGAGTATCTGGAATGGAATCAGTTAAATGTGAACTTCTTGTTTGCAGTCCCACAACCCACTCTTTTTAATGTACACTCTTTCAAAATCTTCCCTCCTCAGCACAGCATTTCTTGAATCACTCATGGGATCACTGTCTTCTATTCACTAAGACCCAATTTGCCCATCTATAAAATAACAAAGTGGATCAAATCATTTCTGAGAATACTTTCAGTTCTAAGGCTCTTTGATTCTAATATAGGTTTCCATCCATCCAGTTATTTATCCAGCCATTCATTCATTCTCTGAAAAAATAAATATAAATAGAGTGACTGCTATGTGTGAGGTATCACTCTAAGCAGAGGCATTAAGTAATAACCAGGGTTTATTACATCCCTACCCCTTCACGGTTTGTAATCTTCTCTTTCCTCTCCTCTAAATAATTTGATAGTGGAAAATATGTCAATAGTAGAGTTAATCCAACAATGAGGCATAACAAAGTAAAACCTGAATCTAAATCCACTTACAATATATGTACAACCACATACAAGTCTCATGAGCATTCTAAGCCTTTCTTTATTCAGAAAAAATAGAGACCAAAACCTACATCATGGAGTTGTCATAAAGAATAGAGATGTGTGCAAAGTTGTTAACATATGTTAAGTGTTCAGTCATGGTAGGTGATATCGTTATCATTAGTAATAAGAACTATTGATACACCAAACATGTTCCCCTTAGGCCACTCTCCATATTTAATTGATAAGATCTTTGCTATAAAAGACATCTACACTAATTTAATCAAGATTTCCTTGCCCCACTATGCTTGTCGAAGCATGTGAAATTTCAATATGGTGACCCAATGGGTTGTTCTCTTGCAATAGTTTTCTATTGCTGCCTTAACAAATTACTACAAACTTAGTGGCTTAAAACAGCAAAAATGTTTGTTTGATTCTACCATTCTGGAGGTCAGAAGTCTGTAGTGGGTCTCGCTAGACCTAAACTTAGGTGTCAGCAGAGCTACATTCTTTCTGGGGGCACCAGGGCAGAATTTGTTATCTTGCCTTTTCCAGCTACAAGAGGCCGCTGGCATTCCTTGGCTCAAGTCCTCTACCTCCATCCTTGCTGTTCAGCATCTTCAAATCTCTAACTCTCACTCGTCTTCTGTCTCCTCCACTTTGGAGAACCCTTGAAATTACACTGGGCTAACAGGGTAATCTATGTTGCAACCCCTATGACCCTGGTCTCAGTCAGATGCACGAAGGAACGAGGCGTGAAATGGATTAGAAGTACAAGCTTGCAGGAGGGGGACTAACCTTGAATACAGGGTAGCCTTCACAGTAGCCTTTTATTGAGAAGGTACCTGACAGGTGAGGGGAGTATTAGACATTGACTGCCTGCTTAAGGATTGCCACTGGCTTGGGTTCTTTCTCCACAAAAAACCCCTATGAATGAGTTGCCCAGGTGTCCGTTGCTACACAAAGAAAATAATTTTATGGTTGGGGGTCACCACAACATGAGGACCTGTATTAAAGGGTCACGGCATTAGGAAGGTTGAGAACCACTGGATCCACCCACACATCATCCTTCCACACTCACAAACCCCATGTTGCTTTTAGACTAAAGTTTGAGCATCTCATCCTGGCCTGAGAGGACCTGCCTTCACAGCTGGCCACCTGACAGGTTGTGTGCCACACTTGTCACATACTGCACTTATTGCGTTTACATGGCTGGCATCCTAAAACTCCATGGTAAATATATGTAAAAGCGAGGTTGTTAACATTCAACAATTTAAGTTCAAATCTCAGTTCTACAACTTACTAACTTGTGATCTTGGCAATGGTATTTAACCTCCTAATCTCTATGTTCTATCTATGAAATGGGGGTAATGCCTTTATGCATGCAAAGCTCCAGCCCAGGAATTGCATATTATAAGTGTTTAATAAATGGAAACTACATCAACAACCTTGTTCTGTAAAGAGCCAGAGAGTAAATATTTTAGCTTTTGTGGATGCTACAGTCTCTGTTGCAAGAATTTAACTCTGCCACTATAGTGCGAAGGCAGTTACAAACAAAAATAATAAACAAATGGACATATCTGTGTTCTGATAAAACCTTATTTACAGAAATAAGGAGAGGGCCAGATTTTGTCTATATACCATTTTTTGACCTACTATATAGAGGTGCCCTATTAATATCTGTTGGCTTCTGATGCCAGAGTAAATTAAACAATATAAATATTAAATGTTCAAACTCTTTCTTAACTCTGCACCTGGCTTTGAACTCTGAAAGGTAGAGTCCTTGACTAACCTTGGAGACCTTGTCAATATTGTATATTAATTCCTCTGCAATAGGCTAAAAGTGGCCTTAAAACTCTTTGCTCTTCCACAGGTTGAGCGGTGGAATCTAATCTCCCTTGATTTGAATCTGCATTGGCCCTAGTGGTTTGCTTTACCAGTAAACAGCAGCAAAAGTGACATTTTGGGACTCCTGGGGTTAGATCACAAGAAGCCCAAACCATACAGGCAGACCAGCCAGCAGCCCCAGCTGAGCCTCCAGCCAGCAGCCCATCATTCCCCATCCCAGCACATCCCCCTCAAGTGAGTGAGGAGTGAACCCTCCAGCCCCAGATACCGGATGATACCATCTAGAGGAGAGATGAGCTAGCCAATAAAGTCCTTCCCAATTTCCTGACACACAACATTGAGAATAGGATAAAATGATTGCTTTAACCCCCAAGTGTTTAGATTATTGGTTACGTAGCAAAAGATAAACAAGAATAACTGGGAATTTAATTATTTTAGCATAGCAATTTTTGTCGTATTTTCTCACTAGTGTTTCTTAACTTTTTAGAAAAGTGCCCCCAAATAGGAAGTAGTCAATAAATACTTGCTGGATAAATAAATGAATATGGCATGGGTAAACACATGAAAATGTCTTTCTTTTCATCCTATCCCTCTTTTTCTGGCCAACTTCCTGGAAATTTCAAGCCTCAGCTCAAATGCCACTTTTTCCCAAAAGGCTTTATCTGACTGCCCCACCTACCAAATTAGATCAAATTCCTCCATTCTTCGCCTTTTCCTTTCTTATGCTAACCCATATTACAATTCATACAATCATTATCTTAAGTACTTGTGTAAGGTTGCTCTCCCTTCTAGAACAAAAACCCCCTGAGGGCAGGGATGGGGCCTGCCAAGGTCCCCGCTCTATCTGGGATCCAACATCAATTAGGCAGTTGGTAAATAAAGTCCAAAAAATGACAGAGCCTGTGCTATGCACGCGACAAAAATTTTACCTAAAAGGTTCTATGGACTTGTACAGGCCCAGTCCAGATAGCAGCATGTGGCATCATGATGCAAGAAATACTAATGTTTTAAAATCTCTGGCAGAGGCTTTTCTTCTTGATCTTTTTTTCCCTTTATTTTTCCTTTTATTTCTTTTTCTGTTTCCTGAAGGTCTCTGTTTTCTTCATGCCCTAAGAGTCCACAGAGCTACATGCTGCGGAGCAGACTCATTCAGACTGGAAGGGCCTGTGCCCACCTCTGCTGATCCACAGGTTCAGTCTGGTCACCAAGTGGCCCTCCGTGTTGTGGAAAGGAGCCAGTGGTTCTCCCTGGCTGCTGCCGGGAACAGGCTGAAGAAGGCAGCCATGGCAGGGCTGGACGAGGGCCCCAGCCTGGATCTGGGACGGGCCTGGTGTGCTGGTGGGGCACCCAAGAGGACAAGTAACAAGCCCACTTCTGGATAAAAAGGCAAAGGAACACTTCATCTGTCCGGTTCCATTTCTCTTACCAACTACTAATACCCAGCTTCTTCCCTCCCCCGGGGAAAGCTGTATCCCGGGGACAGAGCAGCTAACCTGGTCACATCAGGTTAGCCACTTCTCTCTGCCACTAACTGGCTTTCTCTTCGGGGTAAGTCATCTTCGCCACCCTGAGCCTCAGTTTCCTCACTGAGAAATGGCAATAATGCCTACCTGTTGATGCTTTGGTAGGGATCCCAGATTCATAGACAACAACAGTAATAAACAATAATGCGTGAGCACGTCCTATGCACCAGGCATGTGCTATAAGCTCACACCTCACTTCTGAGGGACAGCCTCTTATTATGCCCAGCTTCATAGATGAGAGAACGGTGGTGGCAGAGAGGTTGAGCCACTTGTCCGAGGTCACCTGGCTGGTACTCTGACATGGGATTCATGTGGCCGCGCATTACCTCAGAGTTTCAGACTCTGAAGTCTGACAGACTAGATTCAAATCCAGTTCCTCAGCACACGGCCTTCCCTCAGGCCGCCTTCCTCTGTTCCCTCCCTCCTTGTCAACCTGGCCAAGCAACTCTGTGAATGATCTCGCAAGAAGAGTTCTGCTGTCTTGATGGTGGCCCAGCCAAATGACTGGGTAGTAACATAGGAGAGCTCAGTTCTCCGGGAAGACAGCGCATTCACCATCCCTTCACCACCCACTCCTTGATACGTGCAGCCCGGTTCTAAGTCAGCCTTTTCCTACAGGCCCCTCTTCCCCTACACCGCAGGTCGATCTTCCAGATACAAGAAGCTAACTGTGCTTTTTATACCTGCCCTTTTTTATTCTGTCCTTCTAGAGAGGACCAAGAAGTAGGTAGATCCTGCTGTAACCCACAGAATTGCCACCTTTTCCTGCCGTGGCAGAATTGGGAGCGCCACAGAGAGAAAGTGAAATTGTCCTTAAGAATCAGACCACATGGTTAGTGCCTACCTGAGTGTCTCCCTAGCAAATAGTCTGAAATCCTGTTTCCCCTGGAATTACCCACTCTTCGACATTTGCTTTCAGTATTTACCAGATATTTTGAAGCCATGGATACACTGCAGGAAACAAAATCCCACCAGGACACCCCTGCACGGGCCCTGTTCTACCTGAAAACCAAGCTTCCCTTTGACCTAAAACCCAGGGCATTTCCTAAGCCAGAAGAGAGGGCATTTCCTAAGCCAGAAGAGACGCCTTCCCTGAATTCAAAAAGGCAACTGAGAAGCAGCTCTGGACCAAATGATCATTTCAGAAGGGTTCTGTTTTGAAAACAAGCACAAAAATGTTTTTCTTCCATATGTTTACAATCATCCAGGGATTACATGGCTGGCTGACACAGTGCTAGGTGCTTCATAAGACACATTTAATCCTGACAGCAGACAATTGAATTACAGAATTTTAATATTCTCTTCATCTGCACATAAGGAAAATAAGGCCCAGAGGTTTTGAGGAACTGACCCATAGTGACAGAGCCAGTGAGGGACAAAGACAGGACTCAGATCTGAGTGTGTCAGACCCCAAAGGCTAGATTTCCTGTCTGCCTCCCTGAAAACTAGATTGATGCTGTGTCTTGGACCGAGAAGCCCTGGGGTCTGCCCCTACGTTCCTGCTAAGAAATGGCTTCAATGATTGAGCAGAGGAGAAGCCAACAATTTAAGTTAATAGCAGGAAAACGCTGTGCATATTTTCAGTTTTGTCTGTACAAGAAGGGGGCTACAGGTAGAAAAGGGAACATTTCAGTCTAATAGTTGGGCTAATTGTCTGAATGATAACTAGTGTAACTGGTTTGACTGATGTGGTCAAGGAGCTGTACTGGGGAGGAATCGGTCCCGTTTGGCAGCTGAAGCAACTAGTTAAAAAAAACTAACTTTTCACTTTTCACACGGTCACTGTGGCACCACAGAGCACAGCAAAGATGCTGAGCCTAGAGGTGTCACCACTCACACAAGCACTGCTGTGTGGCTCATTCAGTCCCTAGAATCCCAAGTTTGACTTTTAAAAATCAAGTTTGAGGCCTTTTCCCTTAAGGGAAAGTTCAGAAAGTCAAAGGGCATTTCTAAGCCACTGAAATGTGCCAGCCATTCCCCACTTCACTGGAGTTTATATTCCTGCCTTATGACCAAGGTAGCATTTCAGATATGGTAGGAATGGAAAATGTAACTTTTATGTTTTTGCGTGAGTGATATCTGATTATAGAGTCAGTGTTAGGAAACACCCCAATGAGAAAGCAACACACAAAATTTAAGTTACTATCCCTTCACCCACCCTATTCCTCACTCCTAACCTTATTCCCCTGTCCCCAAACAGCTGTTAACAGTTTTTTGCATATCCTTCAGTGCTTTTTACTATATTTTTAGAAAGATGGATAGGAAGGTAGATAGATAGGTATAGGTGGGTAGATAATATATGTGTGTTGCAGTTCATAAAATCATAATTGTTATCAGGCTATATAAATTATTCTGCAATGTTCTTTTTCCATTCAGTCTATAGAGCACTATGTTCTTTTAAACTTCTGTAGAGCATTCCATAGTATATCATAATCTATTTAATAATTCCCTATAATTAGACATCTAGCTTATTTATAAGTTTTCACTGTTACAAACAATGTTGTAATGGACAAACTTGTACATTCTTCAGGATATATCTGAGCAGATTCCTAGAAATAGAATTGCAGGGTCCAAGGATGTGTGTGTGTGCGTGTGTGTGTTTTATTGTTGGGGAATCGTTGAGAGTACAATGAGCCAGCAATACTGCTTGTGTTTGCTGGGTCAGTCCCTCTATCAATAGTGCCTCACCCCCAAGAGGTGTGTCACACACCGTGCCCCACACCCCTCTCCCTCTCCTCTATGTGTGTTTTTATACATCTCTTTAATTTTTATAAAAAATCTGCCAATGATCCTCTCCCCGGAAAAAGGGGGGGGGGGAGATAATTTCCTCTCTAACCTACAGGCATGAAAGAAAATGTAGAAGTTGTGCAACATGAGCTCCTCAAACCAATGCATGAGATTATTTCTTTGCCACCTGAAATGTTATCCTTGGTATAAGAACTCCCCGAGAGCTGGTAAACGCTGGCTCCTGGCTCTCTGGAGGCAGGTGGTAAGCTTCCCCCATCCCATCTTAACTGGGAAGGCATCAACAGCCCCTGCCAGGGAGCTCTGAGTGGGGGTCAGGCTCTCACAGCTCTGGATTCTTCACGATGCTCAGTTTTCCCTACTGTAACTTACCTATTCCTGTTCAGGCTCCTCAACCAGGTCCCTCCTTTAGGGTAGGAAGCATGCCTTAGCCATCTTTGCCATCCCAACACCTATCACAGTGTCTGACACCTGTCCCTGTTCTCTGGCCACTGTTTAAATGAAGGGTGGGAGGGCGGAAAAGAAGGCATGTCAGTTTCCTGACAAAGGCTTGTGACACTTGGTTAAAGCCGAGCATGAAGTAGACAGATTCAAGCTTACTAGTCTGGCCAGACCCTAGAAATCTGAGTGTCTGGAACCTGACAGAGAAAGTATTTCCCTACCCCACACCTAACATGGGTAACACTGCCCATCTCTGGTCTGAGAACTGCAAGATAAAATATAGGACTTTTGAGACAGAAATGCCACATTTTGAGTTTTTCAAATACACTTCACCCTTTCCTTTTCCTGAAGCTGTCTTAGATACTACCAAAATTGTGTTTGGAAAAATGAAAGTCAGAGGTGTTTCTGGTTTATGTCTAGCCTTACCTCTTTCCCAGAATCTGACTGTCCTCTTAGACTCACAGGACTTCCTACCACCGCACTGCTTTCTTTCCCATTTAATTTTCCAAGCATCCTGCGAGCTGCCTGCCCACTCCATCCTGCCTTAACTTGCTTTCCTAGAAGAACATAGAAGAACCCCCTGAAGGGAGCCCTGTGCTCTTTTTTGAAACAGCTAGGAAATTGCTTTGTCTTCTCTCTGCCCACATGTAGCACTCAGGACTTACAGGATATGTTTTATCATTGAGTTGCAAGCTGACTCAGGCAATTTCCAGGAAGTATTCAAAATTTCCTAAATGCAGTCAAGTTCAAGGAACTGCCTAAATCACTCAGGCTGAACTCATATAGACTGCCTCTGAAGCCACCAGCATGAATGATCGCAACATAAAAGAAGATCTGTACACAAATGCCAACATCGATATACAAGAAAAAGGAAGAAAAAAAAAAAGGGAGAACAGAGAGGGAGGAAGGAGAAACAATCTTAAACCGAAGACACAGACATCATAGTCAAAGGACATGGCAAAAAATAGTATTTTCCTTTTATTTGCATCAGCAAAAATGATAGATTCCTGGCCACTGCTATCTCTGGAGGCTGCTCTAACATGCTGGCTTAAATATTCTACATTCACATCAACTAGCTGTCTGGAACACTTGTTTTTCTGTTGTTGATCCAATATTTATTGCATCTACCCATTACTTTAATACTTTAGGCTTCTGAGATTTTTGTAATATATAAGCAACTTTGGACATGAGTTCCTTTGTTAGTCCAGCCATATTTTATTATTTCTTGTCCAAACCTACCCCCTAATATCAACAGGGGCCTTTACTTCTAGCAATACCACTATTGTTACTCTTTCTGAATTTAGAGCTTTGTGTTTAGAAACCCTCTCTAGTAACTGTACATATTTTAAAACCAATTAAGAAATATAAGTATTTCCTTATCTAGCATTTTCTTTTCCTTATCTGCATTTTCCTGTTTTCTGTCTCCTTTGCTGCACGCACAACTATTACCATTGCCCTGACCCAAGGAAATCTCTCTAAATGCTATTGCTCGCTTTCAGATTTATATTATCATTATTGTTAACCACTTCATTTGTCAAACTAGTAACCTATTTAAACTTCCCCTAAACCAGAGGTGCTTAGCCACAGAGGTGAACAGCTGCTCGTATGGATCAGCACTATGGGTGGCAAATTCCCAAAACCCGACTCAGACTGGGTTAAACAATCAACAGCTCCAGTATGAGCTCCTGGTGCCAAAATATGTAAGTAGATGAAGTTCCACCTGGGCACACACACATACTGCGCTATATGGACTCCAGGCAGACTTCTCCTTGGCTCTAGGCTCCTTTGATCTGCCATTCTCTTGGCTCTGTGGGTTTATCTCAAGCTGACTTCACTCCTGCAAAACAGCAGCAGCAGTTCCAGGTTTCACATCCACATGCAGCACGTCTGGGGGAAAGAGCTTCTCTTTCCCGCCCCCCTACCCCTAACTGTCAAACCACAATCCTGGTTTTCCCTCCAGAGAAACATAGGTCACATGCCTTCCCCTGAACCAAAAAAGAGAGGATAACTGGCTTGTGTAAGTCAGTCAGAGGCCACTCCTTAAGCTCGGGGGTCATTCTCACCCCCGAGACACATGGGGTGGGGGAGAAACAGAGCCTGACAGTTCTGCAGCAATGTGCACAGCAGAGGGAAGAGGAGGAAGGGGCAGGTGTGTGGCTTCCGAGCTCAGAATCGCTCATGCTCTGCAGAGAATCAGATCTGCGATAGCCAGAGTCCAGAGTTCTTACTAATAAAGTGAGAGGATTGAACATATGAAATATTATCTATCAGTCATAACTCAGAAGATTGAGAGCCTCTGCTCGTAACCATAAGCTCCCCAAGAGCAGGAACTGTGTACTTCTTATCTACGCTGCTGTAGCCCAGAGCAGGTGCGATCTGAACTTTTGCCCTCACCGTCTGACTGTCTGCCCCTCTTCTCTCTCCTCCTGTTACTATCCTGGTATTTGCCCTTCTCTTTCCTATACCTGCTTTCCGTGTCCTCAAAAGTCTACCGTAAGAGAAAGACAAGACCACACGTCGCAGTCACTAGCCCCTTTTGTGAAGAATATAATTTGGAAGAAAGATTCTATGTGCTTGAACATGTGATTAAGAGAAGTGACGTATTGAGAGAGTCGATTTGAGAATGACATTTCCTGTATGAACAGCAAGAAAAGCACCCATCCCTGGACGTCCACGCATTGGCCTGTGGAGCAATGTGGGACAGAGCTGGAGTTGCACAAGGCTTTGGGGCAACTACATTTCATAAAATAAAGGCTTTATTCAGACAGAACACACGCCATTTGTCACATGGAGAGACGAGACTCTGGCCTGTGACAGCAGGATGTGCGTTTACTGTATTATTCCCTGAGAGACGGTGGGTTAACCTGAGCTGCAGGTGCTCTTTGACAGACACTTGTAAGAGCTCTGTTTGTGTGGTCGGAGTATAATCTCTAGCCATGGATCAAGATTTCTTCTGCTCAAAGGAAAACGGTTTACAAAGAGCTGGATAATGACATTTGTAAGCATTGACAGATCACGCTGCTCTCCCTTCTGCTAATGAAGACAACACAACGCCTAACCGTAAGACACAAAATTTACGTACACGCAGAAATCATAACTTCATTTGGCTCTACAGATGGCAAAATCCTGGATATCTTTAATTGAATTCTTTCTCTCTTCTCCCTCCCTGCATCTCTCTCTTACTGTTTGGCTGGTGGGATTTTTAGTGCATACCTATTCCATCTTAAGAATAATTCAGCCCTGGGTTTCTAAGCAAATCAAACAGGTACCTTGATCCAGTGAGCTTTGCTCTTCTAACCTGCTGAGCGAATTTACCTGTCAAAAAAACAAACAGTAGAACGCTTTAGGGAAACTTGGTACTGGCAAAAGCAATGTGAGATCAAGTAAAGAATCTACTCCCCAGACGCTCAAAGCTCCAGCATCTGGCGAGTAGACCCAGGAGTAGACCCTGGGAATAGTCCCAGGTGCAGGGACCCAGGAGGAGAGAAGCGTCTCTCTCTCACCAGGAAGGGTAAGAGACTCAGTGCATTTCCCTCAGCTGATGGGCAGCTCTCATAACCCCAGCTCCCACCTAAGGCCTTCCTTCCTCTTGTGTACTCTGGACCAACCCCCTCTCGCCATTGACGGCACTGGAGCAATTCTGCCTCCCCCTCCCACATCATCATAACTTTCCCCCTCCTCCCTGGATCATTCCCCTCAGCAAACAATCATGATGCAATTTCTTTAATCTTGAATAATAATAATAATCAGCTCCGACTCCTTCCCACCCATGGTGATACCCTCTTTCTCTGCTCCCCTTCTCAATACTCAGAAGTCTACTCAGAGATCCAGTTCCCAAACCCAGTGCAGCCAACTGCCCCCCACTTCCCTACCCCATCAAAAATGCCCTGGGCAAGGTCCCCAGTGCCTCCACATCCCTAAATTCCATGGTCAGTCCTCAGGTTCAACACTGGTTCACCCCACGTTGCTCCCTCTTTGTTTTGCTCCTGCCTCCCAGCTCTCTTCCTCAGTCTCCCTTGCTTGCTCCTGCTCTGCACAAGTGGAACACCCCAGGGACCCCATCATGCATATTCATTTTGCACTCACTCCCTGGGTGGTCTCATAGACCTCCTGGCTTTAACTTTATGTTAATAACCACATTATTCTACCTCCAGCTCAGACCACTCTCCTGAACCCCATAGTCATAACCTGGAGACTATGACAAATATCCATTTACCCACCATCTAGACTGAGCAAATGTAAATAGTTTTCCATCTTTGACTCAGATCTTTTTGTCTTTTGATAAGAACAAAAGTGTCCCAGACATGCTGTAGTCCTGCCTGTATCTGGACAGCACTTCCTCACAGGTGACCAGTATTTCCAAGTGGCGTGAGTCCCTCTTCTCGGGGGTGTTCCACATGTCCAGACGCGACTAGCTTGACATACTGGTGTTTCACCTTACACAAATGGCAGCGTACCTGTCACCCTGCAGCTCGCCTTCTCTGCTCCACATTATGTTTTTGTCATTTATCCACATGGCTATAGGGAGATCTGAATTATTTAACTGCTAAAAAGCATTCTGTGTAATGAATAAACTATTGTTTATTTGCCCATGTATGTGTTGATAGACGTTTAGCATGGTTCTAAGTTTTTGCTATTATAGAGACTGCTACAGTGACCTCTCTTATACATGGATCGTTATAGATACATGGAGATTTTTTCTAGAATATACATATGTGTGTATATATAAAAATCCATGTTTATAACATATAAACATATTTTATGTCTGTATTAAATATATACCTAGGAGAGAACTGCTGCCCACAGGGGCTATGCACATCTGTGCAGCTCCACATCTCAGCATTGCCAATTACTCAGCACAGAGCTTAGACCAGTTTTCATACTCACCGAGAGCACAGCAGAATTTCCCCACATCCTCACACAGTTATCATCATACTTTTCAAACATTTGCCTATCTGATATGTCTGAAATTGTTCTCTCAATTATAATTTCCTGATTACTGGTCAGCTTGACCGTCTTATCTTCACTGGTCAGTTCCCTCTCCTGGAAATTGTACATATATATCTGTATGTGTGTATATAGGCATATATATGTGTGTGTGTGTGTGTGTGTATGTGTGTATATATATATATCGTTTGTCTTTTTTATAATTTAAAAATTATATATTTTAAACCTCAACTTATTATAATTTTTCCAGAAATTGCTTGTTCAATGAGATGCACCTCCCATGTATTAAAGAGAACAAATCCTAAGCACTTGAACATGACTCTTCCCCATCTGAACACACCCGGGTAACCATGACCCAAATGAAGGCAGAGAACATATCCTGCCCCCAGCTGGGCCTTCTGTGTCCACTCAAAGTCAGTCTTCCCTCCCTAAGGATAATTAATCACCAGCTTCCAGTACCACTGGTTAGTTTTGCCTCCTCTCGATAGAATATCCAATGCTCTCTTTGGGGTCTGATCCTTTTGCTCAGTGTACAGATTTGCCCCTGCGGCTGCGTGTAGCTGTGACTCATCCTTCCTTCATCACTGTGCAGTGCTCCATGGTATGAATGTGCCACACTTTACTTATCCATTCTCTTGGGGAAGCATATTTGAGTTATTCCCAGTTTTTAGCTGTTACGGCCGTTCTTGTGCATGTCTTTTGGGTGGGTACAGACTCTCATTTCTTTGGGGTATATACTCAGGAGGCAGATATTTATTTTGAAATTTTGCAGCCATTCCTGAAGTGAGTATACCAATAAAGCCTACCATATATGCTTTTAAAATAAGTGAATTCAAACATGTGAGCTGCAAAAAAGGGGCTGGAAAAATAATCAAATAGTATGGGTGACTCTTGCAGTCACTTCACGTGGTGAGCACCCCGAGGGTAGGGTCAAGGAGGATCCTGCCGTGATTGAGCAGTGGGTTCCAGCCCCATTGCCCTCCTGCCCACCTTAAACCATCTCCCTCTGCAGATTGGCTGGTGCATTTGAAGGGGCAGTGGGGTTGGTCTTCATTCCTGCAGGTCCTGACTCACTTGTCACCTCCTCAGAGTCACTGTTCCTGCATTGCAATTTGCAAACTTCTCTTTCAGCCCAATCCTGAGACTCTGTTACATTAATATTTTTTGTCTTTAGTGCTTCTTCTCATCTTGAAAACTCATTTACATATTTATTGTCTGTCTCTTTGTACTAGAATGTCACTTACATGAGAGCAGGGATATGTCTATTCCCTGCTATATCTTAAAGGCTCTCCCATTGCCTGGCACATAGTAGGTGCTCAGCGAATGCTTGCTGAATGGGAGAGAAACTCCTCATTGTATTCATTTTACTGGGTTTGATTTTTTTAATGTGTCTTCTTTAAAATTTAAGACATGCTCTTGTTTTTTTTGCTGTTTTTTTTTATTATTAAATCATAGCTGCGTACATTAGTGCAATCAAGGAGTACAATGTGCTGGTTTCATATACAATCTGAAATGTTTTCATCAAACTGGTTAACACAGCCTTCATGGCATTTTCTTTGTTATTGTATGAAGACATTTGTATTCTGCATTTAGTAA